>JAXCMG010000097.1:1296675-1315926 GCA_034642415.1 Podarcis siculus | reverse complement strand
ATTATTATTATTATTATTATTATTATTATTATTATTATTATTATTATTCAGGAGAACAATGTTTGCTCCCCTAGGCTTGAAACAGCTTTGCGACTTTTCGAATTGCAATGGTTTCATCTAAATTGTCCCCTGCTGCTCTTTTAAGTTTTTCCGGATGATTGCATCTATCTCATATCTTGCTGCTTTTATTGTGTGAGAGTTGGGAAGAGCAACAAAACATTGCCGTGCCGTGCATTTTTGAAGGCTGGCCTGCCAACGTGTTTGTGCCTGAAGGTGGATGGCCTTGCTTGCTTTAAATTCTTTTTCTGGTTGCGAGAACTCTCAACGAACGGAGAGTGTGTGTGCAATTGCACCTTGGTGCATCTGACGCCCAGGAAGCGGGCTGACCTTCTCGAGTTAACCATCCATTCTGGTTTTCTCCCACAGGTGGTCAGCGGCTGCTACAGCGGGGTCATCACCGTTTGGGATATCATGACCGGGCAGAAAGTGATGGAGTTTTCCACCTCGTCGGGGCAGCCGGTGGAAATCACGGCAATGACCTTTGATACCCCTGAGAGGCGGCTGATCACAGCCCTGAAAAACGGGACCATCAAATTGTGGAACTTCAACAACGGCGCCTGCCTGATAGAGCTGCCTTTTGACGACAAGGCTGAGGTCAGCGCAGGGGGCGAAATGAGAATCTGGTTGGATGACCCTTCTCTCTCTTTTTTTAAAAAAATCATTTTTATTAAGTTTTCCATTTTAACAATCCAATCCAATCACATTAAATATTCCAGATTATACCTATACATATCAAATAATCCAAATATTCTGCTGAATTATAAAAACATTTATTGGGACTTCCCTTGCTTCAAGTTTGGGGGGGGGGCTCTGATCATCTCATATCTCTGCTGCTTTTGATAGTCATTTCTAATAGTTCCTTTAAATCTTCCTGTTGTTAACCTTCCTTCTTTCACGGCCTGTGAGTTGTTTCCACAAGTGAGTTGAAGTAAAAAGATGCGTTTCTGTGTGGATTTTAGGTGTATGATTCCCCTCTGTCTGTTGCAACATCTCCTCACACGCTGGTGTTTTTGCCGAATCAATCCAAAAGTCTTTTCGCTGCTGGCAGTCGCCATCTTCTCATTAATTCTGGTTGGATGACCCTTCTCAGCCAGAAAAAACATTTGCTGCTCTGGAGGGGATGCACAAGGCAGTGACTGGCCACCTCAGAATAATAATAATAATAATAATAATAATAATAATAATAATAATAATAATAATAATTTATTTATACCCCACCCTTCCCAGTTCAAAAACCGGGCTCAGGGCAGCTAACAATGAATTTAATTGTAAAAGCAGCATAAAATACAGTATAAAAACCATGAATAACAATAAAATTCAAAATTCAGAAATCAGTTTAGGGGAAATAAGCGTTAAATAATCCCCAGGGCTAGCTGGCTGAATTGGTCCTACTTGGTCCAGCAAGGAGACCAGGGGAGAATTAGCTGTGGAGTCTCAGAGCGGGCGATCTTCATAAAAGGGGAGGGGGAGGGAAGGAAGGGGAATAAAAGATCAGGCTGAATTCAAATAAAGGCCAGGCGGAATAACTCTGTCTTACAGGCCCTGTGGAAGGAGGTGAAATTCTGCAGGGCCCTGGTCTCCTGGGACAGAGCATTCCACCGGGTCGGCGCCACCACTGAGAAGGCCCTGGCCCTTGTGGAGGATAGTCTGACTTCCTTAGGGACCTCTAAACTGTTGTTGTTCATGGACCTTAAGGTCCTCTGCGGGGCAGACCAGGAGAGGCGGTCCCATAGATATGAGGACCCTAAGCCTCGGCCACAACTCCCTCCCAAGTGCTCTGGGGATACTGGGAAACCTTTTCACGAATCCCTTCAAACTACACTTTTGTGATTCTATGAATCTGCTGCGTTTACAAGTCACTGCCCAGTCCATGCCCCGCAGTATTCTGGGCAATGGCTGAGCTGATCTGCGTGGCAGGAGCTGCCCTGCCCTCTCAGCCGGGGCAGTGGCACCCCCCCCCCCTGTTCTGCTCCTGGGTCTGACCTGGCAGGGAGGAAGGGGTTGGGCAAGGCGCTTTACCCAGAGCGAGAGACCCAGAACTGCCGCTGACATTGGTGAGGAATTCCTGCTCTTTTTTTTAAAAAAAGTTGTTTTTATTAAAAATTTCAATATAACAAATTATCAAAAACATATCATCCTCATTTCCCCCCTCTCCCCTCCCCAAGAGAAACCCTCCCTCCCCAGACTTCCCTCAGGTCCTCTCTCCGGTTTTTCAACACATATTATTCTCTGCATATTATAGAATTGTAAAAATCCTTAAATTATCTATCATGTTAACGATAATAAATTTGTGTTTGTTCATTCAAAACCTGCCAGGGAGTCTTGTTCATTTTGGGGTTTTTAAAAGTAATTTGTAAAAAGTTCCCATTCTCCTTCAAAGCCACAGTTGTCCTTGTCTCGTAGTTTGTATGTCAATTTCGCCAGTTCCGCATAGTCCATCAATTTCCCTTGCCACTGTTCAGGAATTCCTGCTCTGAACTGCACCGCAATTCTCTCGCGTGCCACCCCAATCTCTGGCTGGTGTGAGTTTCCAGGGGTTCCCGGCGCTTTCCCCAGAATGAGGGACAAGGGAGACAAGATCTATGATACGATACGATACAATAATCTTTATTGTCATTGTCCCATACAGAACAACGAAATTGAAAAATCTACATAAGACATTCAAAAACCAACAAGCCTGCTATCCCAGCTATCCCAGCCTGGTTAGCCCCCTAAAAACTCTGATACCCCATTTTTAAATACAATGTACTCCCATAGAGACTCCTTACACTGTGTTTAAAACCAAAATCGCATTTGGGTAGAAGCTGTTTCTCAGGCGGCTAGTCCTGGTCTTTATAACCCTGGACCTTCTTCCAGGGGACGTGGGTGGCACTCTGTTAAACCACAGGGCCTAGGATTTGCTGATCAGAAGGTTGGCGGTTCGAATCCACGCGACAGGGTGAGCTCCCGTTGTTCGGTCCCTGCTCCTGCCAACCTAGCAGTTTGAAAGCACGTCAAAGTGCAAGTTGATAAACAGGTACCGCTCCGGCAGGAAGGTAAACGGCGTTTCTGTGCGCTGCTCTTAGTCATGCTGGCCACATGACCCGGAAATTGTACACCTGCTCCCTCGGTCAATAAAGCGAGATGAGCGCTGCAACCCCAGAGTCGTCCGCGACTGGACCTAATGGTCAGGGGTCATTTTACCTTTACCTTCTTCCAGAAGGCAGAAGCTGGAAGAGATCATTTCCGGGGTGCGCACTATCCTGCGCTATCTCTGCAGCTTTCGTATGGCACCTGGAAGCATAGATTTGATCCAAGGTGGGAAGAGTGCACCCAATTATTCTCTCCGCAGTCTTTACAACCCTGGACAGCATTGTTTTTCCCCTGACCGTGCAGCTCCCAAACCACACACACAGACCGTAAGTTAATACACTCTCCACAGTACAATGGTAAAAGGACATCAACAGGTCCTTTGAGAGATTATTTTTTTGCACATGTATACAACCCGCACTGTTGATGCAATAACACTCCAAAAGGCACTGGCTTCTCCCATAGCCAAAGCCTTGGAAATCTCGGCAGAAATCATGCGTGGCTCTGTCTCTCATCTGCTCAGCCTGATTCTCACTCACAAACGCATCAACTCGGGTTTTTGTGTGTGCCTTGTTTGTCTGCATAACCAGCTTTCTGCACTTTTGCCTTTGTGTCTCCCCAATAGATCGGTTGCGTCATGTACATGAACCAGAAGATTTTCGTGGCTGGGTGGAGCAAGAGAGTGACCTGGTACCTGTAAGTAGAGACCAAGTGCTGGGGGGGGGGCATCTGGGGTGGGATGGGGGGCTTCCAATGTTCTCCACTTCAAGGCCAGGCCATTGCTAGGCACTTAAAGATTTGGGCAACACCATATTTTTCACTCCATAAGACGCACCTGGTTTTTAGAGGAGGAAAACAAGAAAAATAATATTCTGAATGCAGCAGTGGATGTATGATGTTTGTGGTTCATGCTGTGGCCACTGACATGATATGTGATTTGACGGTGAGTTTGGGGTAGCCCAATGCAAAAATCCTGATAATCCATGTGGATCCGTGCTTTGTAACCACGTTTTTGCACCACTGCGGCCCCACGAAACAGTGGATGTGTGATTTTTTTTGCTGCAGGCTGTAGCCATGGACATGCTATGTGATCTGATGGTGAATTTGGGGTGACCCAATGCAAAAATCCTGAAGATCCATGTGCTTTTACCTCCCCCCTCCCAGGCAGCCTCCTTTATCTCTAGAGTCCCTTATCTCCCTCCCAATCGCTTGCCCCTCAGCTCCTCAGCGGCTTTGTTTCAACACCCCCTTCCCTCTTTCTCAAAAAAAAGCACAATCTGCTTTTTGCCCCTGGGCAATTCAGCTCCAGGGACCACACATTCGCTCCATAAGACGCACAGACATTTCCCCTTACTTTTTAGGAAGAAAAAAGTGTGTCTTATGGAGCTAAAAATACAGTATAAATTAACATTTGCATAAAACCCTCCAGTATGAGAAAGGAGATGTTTGCTGGTATACCTTTCTTCCCCTCTGAGGTCAATAGCAGCTACGGGGGGGGGGGGGACATTTTGATTGGGAGAATGACATGCAGGTGAAAGCCTGTTCGTACTTGCCCTGTCTGTTTTCGTTCCGTTTGCAGGGATGATAACAGTTCCCCCCATTATGCACATGGGGCTGCTCTAAGACCTTAACAAAGAGCAAATATGGAGGAACTGTGCCCCTGAAGGACCAGGTGCACAGCCTGGGAGTCATTCTGGACTCGTAGCTGTCCATGGAGGCGCAGGTCAATTCTGTGTCCAGGGCAGCTTTTTACCAGCTCCATCTGGTACGCAGGCTGAGTCCCTACCTACCAGACTGTCTTGCCAGAGTGGTGCATGCTCTGGTTATCTCCCGCTTGGACTACTGCAATGCGCTCTACGTGGGGCTCCCTTTGAAGGTGACCCGGAAACTACAACTAATCCAGAATGCGGCAGCTAGACTGGTGACTGGGAGCAGTCGCCGAGACCACATAATACCAATCTTGAAAGACCTACACTGGCTCCCAGTACATTTCCCAACACAATTCAAAGTGTTGGTTCTGACCTTTAAAGCCCTAAACGGCCTCAGTCCTGTATAGCTGAAGGAGCGTCTCCACCTCCATCGTTCAGCCCGGACACTGAGGTCCAGCGCTGAGGGCCTTCTGGTGGTTCCCTCCCTACGAGAAGCCAAGTTACAGGGAATCAGGCAGAGGGCCTTCTCGGTAGTGGCGCCCGCCCTGTGGAACGCCCTCCCACCAGATGTCAAAGAGAACAACAACTACCAGACTTTTAGAAGACATCTGAAGGCAGCCCTGTTTAGGGAAGCTTTTAATGTTTAATAGGTTATTGTGTTTTGATATTCTGTTGGAGGCCGCCCAGAGTGGCTGGGGAAACCCAACCAGATGGGCAGGGTATAAATAAATTATTATTATTATTATTATTATTATTATTATTATTATTATTATTATTATTATTATTGGCTTCCCCCCTTTTCTGTGATGTAAGGGGAGGATTCTGCCTCCTGCCCCTCTCCTCTCCCTGGACAGCTGCGATGGGGCTCCTTAATTTCTCCTAACCAGAGACAACAAGGAAGATGAGAAAGTGATTGAGTGCAAGCACTGGAAGTCGTACCACTCCGACGACATCTCGTGCATGGACAGCTATGGCAAGAATCTTTTGGCAACCGCATCCTGCAACGGAGACATCGTCCTGTGGAGCGTCCACTCTGGGCAGGCCTTCTGCCGATTCAACGCATCCGAGAGCCCCTTGATCCTTGCTCCCCAAAGGGTAACATTCAAAGCCCCGTATGCCACAAAGGCTCTCTTTTGTAAATTCCCAAGGCGGTTGGCATTTCCCTGGTGCTGCGGAGGAGTGAAACCTCCCACTCCAGAGAGCAGTAGCCTTTTCCGCCTGCCACTGCCGGCTGCTATGCAGTTTTGCTCAGGGAAAATGCCCCACGAGACAGATTTGAGGGGTGGGCAGAAGAAGGTGGATCTCTGGGTGGCAGGTTTGCCGGAGATCAGCAAGAGCGTCCGACTCCCAGTTGTTTAGCAATAACAAAATGGTTTATTCCACCTGAGCTCATTTCATTTCTGGTGCTGAAGACCAATCCCTGGGCTCAGAATAACTCCTGAGGTGCCCTGGTCTCTCATTCCCATGGGACCTGAGATGCTACCTGATTAAAGGAAACTTTATGAAGATGGTATACAGGTGGTATTTCACTCCATCAAAATTGGCAAAGATTAACAAAAAAATAATAAAAAAAGAGCAGCAAGTGTTGGAGGTGTCAGCATGAAAATGGAAACTTTCCCCACATGTGGTGGACGTGTCCCAAAATTAAATCATTTTGGGACATGATATATGATGAATTGAAGAAAATGTTAAAATACACATTTACAAAAGCACCAGAATTATTTTTATTGGGTATTTTTACAACAAACATCCCAAAGGTTAATACAAGAGTTTTTCTTTATGCCATTACGGCCGCCAGGATTCTTGTAGCAAAATATTGGAAGAAGAGAATGGCATCTAACACTATGTGAATATCTTGAACTAGCGAAACTAACAGAATCAATAAGAAATTTGATAAATAAAATTTTAAAAGAATGGGATGTTTTTAAAAATTACATGATGTCGTATGTTTCCAATGATTGCTCTTGGTTGAGCATAGACTAAATTCCACAGAGATAAGAGAACAGGATCCTGCAGAAAAGGAAAAGACACAGGAATTCTAAGAGATGAGAACTTAGGAACCGCATAGTGGTAGAAGGAAGTCATTAAATAAATCAGAGAATAGGCACAGATAAGAGAGTAAGGGTAGCGAGGAGAAATCGATAAGGTGAAGATAAAAGGAATTCTTATTAGATTTATATGTTTAAAAGAATGTCGATGATGGTTTGTAATTCCTAAAAACCTGTATGAAATTGATAAGATTTTTAGTTAAAGTTTCTATTTCCCTCCATCTTTTTTCTTGTTTTTCTTTTCTATTTTCTCCTTGTGTACATTCTTTTTCTTTCATAACAGAACAATGTGTGTGATTATGTGTAGTTTTTAATGTGTAAATGAAGATGATTTAATAGTGACAAAAAAGTAACAAAATCCATACAATTGCTTCTACTATTGCATTTGGATTTCTAATCTTTCTGCCGTTGGAAATCTCGAAGGCCCCTTTCCAAAACGAAATTTTTTCTCCTATGTCATGGGGATGCATCTGGCAAGCTGCTCTCTCACACCAACCGTTTAAAAGTCCACCTGTTGACCCAAAGTGGGCTTTCCTGATGGTGGGAAGAAACACCACATCCCTTTGCTGGGATGAAGCCAAGGGGAGCCCAAGCCCGCCTCTTCCAAGGGAGAACAGCTGGCCTGGCCTGCTCCCACCCTTCAATATTTGGGGGTGGGGGCGGTGGGGCGAGCGGTGTGCCTGATTGCACTGAAATGGCGTCCCCTGTCACTAGGAGTTCTCCTCGGACCCAGACATCCCCTTGCTGAACAAGAGCCCCAAGAAGACAGGCTGCAACCATCGGCAGGCGATGAAGAAGTGCTTTGCCTGCTCAAGAAAGGCCACCGCCTTCAAAACTGCCATCCCTCAGCGGCCGGCCAGCGCAAAGACTCACCAGGTGACATCTTTTTATATATATATATATTTATTAGGGGACGCGGGTGGCGCTGTGGGTTAAACCACAGAGCCTAGGGCTTGCAATCAGAAGGTCGGTGGTTCGAATCCCCACGACGGGGTGAGCTCCCATTGCTCGGTCCCTGCTCCTGCCCACCTAGCAGTTCGAAAGCACGTCAAAGTGCAAGTAGAGAAATAGGTACCACACCGGCAGGAAGGTAAACAGCGTTTCCGTGCGCTGCTCTGGTTCGCCAGAAGCAGCTTAGTCATGCTGGCCACATGACCTGGAAGCTGTACACAGGCTCCCTCGGCCAATAAAGCGAGATGAGCGCCACAACCCCAGAGTCAGTCACGACTAGACCTAATGGTCAGGGGTCCCTTTAAAGGTAAAGGTACCCCTGCCCGTATGGGCCAGTCTTGCCAGACTCTGGGGTTGGTGCGCCCATCTCACTCTATAGGCCGGGGGCCAGCGTTGTCCGCAGACACTTCCGGGTCACGTGGCCAGCGTGACATCGCTGCTCTGGCGAGCCACAGCCGCACACGGAAACGCCGTTTACCTTCCCGCTGGTAAGCGGTCCCTATTTATCTACTTGCACCCGGGGGTGCTTTCGAACTGCTAGGTTGGCAGGCGCTGGGACCGAGCGACGGGAGCGCACCCTGCCGCGGGGATTCGAACCGCCGACCTTTCGATCGGCAAGCCCTAGGCGCTGAGGCTTTAACCCACAGCGCCACCCGCGTCCCTAGGGGTCCCTTTACCTTTACCTTATTGGTTTTTTGGTTTTTTGACATATCATTTTCAGCAATTATTAAACATACTTTTATATCTTATACAATTTTTTTTTACTTCCATCAATCACATCTGGAATTTTTCCCCAATCTTTTCCACTTAATTTACATTTCTTACTTTCACTATTACATTTCAATCTCATAACTAATATCTCTCCTCTTTCTCTTCTTTGCAATATTTCATATATTCCTCCTTCTTGTAGTCCTACTAGTGTAATTTGCTGATTACAGCTGCTCTTCAAATAATTTGTAAATTTCTTCCAATCTTCTGTGACTCTCCGGTCCCGCAGGTTTCGAATCCTTCCTGTCATTTTATCCAATACTGCACAGTCCATTAATTTCGTCTGCCATTCTTCTTTCGTCGCACCAGGTGACATCTCCTATCCCCCAGAGGCGCCCGGCTTCAGCCATGCCCGGAAACCGCATCATGCGCCCAGCTACGTCCGTTCCTGGAAGCCACATCATGAAGCCGCAGGTAGGTTTTTTTGGGGGGGGGAAACCTTCTTGGGGCTGATGTGGGGGGCAAGGGGAGTGGGCAGCCCTGCTTTTCTCTGCTCAGCTAATGTGCAAAGTGTTGGCGAGCACATGGCATGGTGCATTATGCTGCCGGCTTGTGCCTGAAGACAGGGAACCCAGGCAGGGCTTTCTCTCTTAGACACCCTTCCCTTCTCAGTGCACTTCTTATCTTGGCCTGTAGCCAGACCTACGTGCATTGTGAAACCCCCAATTGTCTTCTCCACCTCTGGCTTCTTGTATACAGTCATAACTCGGGTTACAGCCGCTTCAGGTTGCATTTTCTCGGGTTGCGGACTGTCGAAACCCAGAAGTACCAGAATGGGTTACTTCCAGGTTTCGGCAGTCGTGCATGCGCAGAAGTGCTAAATCGTGCTTTGCGCATGCGCCGAAGTGCCGAATCGCAACCCGCAAGTGCACAGACGAGCAGACGTGGGTTGCGAACATGCATTCCGCATGGATCACGTTCGCAACCCGAGCATCCACTGTATTTACAGTGGTGCCTCGCAAGACGAAATTAATTCGTTCTGCGAGTTTCTTCGTCTTGCGGATTTATCGTCTTGCGAAGCACGGCTATTAACGGTACTTAGCGGCTTTAAGAAAAAGGAAACAAACTCGCAAGAACTCACAAGACGTTTTCGTCTTGCGAAGCAAGCCCATAGGGAACTTTGTCTTGCGAAGCGGCTCAAAAAACGGAAAACTCTTTCGTCTTACGAGTTTTTCGTCTTGCGAGGCATTCGTCTTGCGAGGTACCACTGTACTATTGGTCCTTAAAGATCTTAAGCACGTTTGTGAGTTTGCACTTTCTGCAGCTGTTTCTTGGTTTTGCTGGCAGTGGGGTTTTTTAACCTCAAGATTTCTTCCTCTCGTCTGCCTTCTTTATTTCCAGCTGATGAATTGCTCTTCCCATGGCTAGATTTCCATGGAAAAATTCTAATGTCATGGAATCATAGAATGGTAGCATTCGAAGGGACCCCTAGATGAGATTCATCTAGGAATTGCAGCTAAAGCGTCTCTGACAGATGGCCATTCGACCTCTGCATAAAAAACATCCAAGGAAGGAGAGAAACGCAATGCAATGCAAATAAATTAATAAAATTAATACCAGCCCAATATCACTTTTATGATCTCAGCAGGGTGCAACAGGGTTAACCCTGTATGTGGTGGAATCTACAAAATCTGCACCAATGGTCCCTGGTGAGGCACATGCTGCGGATTTGAGATGTCTTCACAAGCAGCCAGGCCAGAGCACTAGCGGACCTTCTTAGAAAAAGTCTGATGATGTTTCTCTCGACTTTGCAGGCAGCCTGGGAACCCGAAGGAGGCGACAAGACTGCCGCTGGTTCTCATGCTCACGCAGCCCCTGAGACCGGCTCACCGAAGGCCGAGACCCCTACGTGGCAGGAAGAAGTCATCGCCAGCCGGGTTGGTGTAGAGAAGGTTAGTGCCGCCGGTTCCTCTGCCATGGGTCCAGTAGCGTGGGGTTTGGGTTCAGCCAAGAGCAGCCCTGCGCAATCTCCAATTTTTAATAGCGCTCATTTCTGCGCTCGTTTCTTTACTCAAGGAAATAAATTTTTCTATCAACGTGGGATTGCCATTTCCCCAGAGTGCATCACAGTCTTCTACCTTGCCCCCTCATCCGCTAAATGCTTCTTTTCACTCTGAATGGAGTGTTCGTAATCTGAAGGAGCGTCTCCATCCCCATCGTTCTACCCTGACACGGAGGTCCAGCGCCAAGGGCCTTCTGGCGGTGTAGTGTGGTGTAGTGGTTAAGAGTGATAGACTCGTAATCTGGGGAACCGGGTTCGCGTCTCCGCTCCTCCACATGCAGCTGCTGGGTGACGTTGGGCTAGTCACACTTCTCTGAAGTCTCTCAGCCCCACTCACCTCACAGAGTGTTTGTTGTGGGGGAGGAAGGGAAAGGAGAATGTTAGCCACTTTGAGACTCCTTAAAGGGAGTGAAAGGCAGGATATCAAATCCAAACCAGGCAGGGGGCCTTCTTGGTGGTGGCACCCACCCTGTGGAATGCCCTCCCACCAGATGTCAAAGAGAAGAACAACTACCAGACTTTTAGAAGAAATCTGAAGGCAGCCCTGATTAGGGAAGCTTTTAATGTTTGATGCATTACGGTATTTTAATATTTTGTTGGAAGCCCAGCCAGAGGGGTGGGGTATAAATAAATTATTATTATTATTATTATTATTATTATTATTATTATTATTATTATGGTTTTTGCCGAAAAGCCACATAAATTTGAGATTGAGATGTATGGCGAGATCAAGGAAGGGAAGGTTTACAACGAGGGCAGCAATAGAGCTGTCAAACTGGAAGCAGATGGAAGCACTGGGCAATGTTGATAAGATCCAATTGCTCTCGTTGTTCAGGTGTCATCCATATTGATGCCTGCCGTGTCCAATAACGGTGTGAATATTTCGCACGGTGCAGGAATGAGCTCCACACTTACGGTTCTCATTGGCTGCCGCCGTTGTACAGCACTGTCACATAGAATCGCAGAGTTGCAAGGGGTTCCAAGGTCCAACCCTGTGCACTCACAGCTGGAGAAGTTTTCCTAGCAGCTTCCAAGAGGGAGTTAGCCAAAGAACTGGGCCCCTCCCTGAGATGAATTACCAACCACCTGGTGCCCGCCAGATCCTGTGAACTATCACTCCCATCGGCCACACCCAGTGTGGTCAAGGATGTGGGCAGTTTTGGACCACATCCTCTGCAAAGCACCACACTGGGAAAACCCCCGCAGTCACTGCAATTCTGAAAGGTCTCTCGCTTTACCCGTCTTTGCCTTTCTAGATCCTCTTTCTGAAAGCTCGCGAGCGAGACTCTCACACAGCCATTTTGCTGACCAGCTGCTCCGACGGGAACATCTACGCTTGGACGTTCGGAGGCAAAGGAGGGATGCTGGGCAAATTCCGAGGAGGCCACGGAAATGCCCAGGACACCGTGGTCTGTTCCATGAGCACGGATGACAAGAACCTAGTCCTCTTCACTGGGGATTCCTTGGGCTACTTGAAGGTCAGTGTTCCCACTTCCCTTTGGATTAGGGACTAGGCGGTTGGTGGCTCCATATTCTGGGCTTGGTACCTCCAACTCCTGGCTGCCTGTTTGCCTCAGTGCCCTCCAGATGTTCTGGACTGTAACAGCAACAACAACAACAACAATTTATTATTTATACCCCACCCATCTGGCTGAATTTCCCCAGCCACTCTGGGCAGCTCCCAATCAAGTGTTAAAAACAATACAGCATTAAACATTAAAAGCTTCCCTGAACAGGGCTGCCTTCAGGTGTCTTCTAAAAGTCTGGTAGTAGTTTTTCTCTTTGACATCTGGTGGGAGGGTGTTCCACAGGGCGGATGCCACCACCAAGAAGGCCCTCTGCCTGGTTCCCTGTAACTTGGCTTCTCGCAGGGAGGGAACCGCCAGAAGGCCCTCAGCGCTGGACCTCAGTGTCCGGGCAGAACAATGGGGGTGGAGATGCTCCTTCAGGTATACAGGACTGAGGCCGTTTAGGGCTCTAAAGGTCAGCACCAACACTTTGAATTGTGCTTGGAAATGTACTGGGAGCCAATGCAGGAACTCCCATCGCAGCTGTGATGCCTGAGGCTGGTGGGACCTGAAGCCCAAATGTTTATTTCCTCCCTATCTGAAAATTTCATCATCTCCGACACAGAGAACTGAAAGTTCAGACAATTCGGAGGAGTGCAAATCTCAAAGGATGGTTGTGTTTTCGGTTTGCATGGTGTGAATTAAGTAGGTTTGCCTTTAAATGTGAATAGAATCAAATTCTCCTTGTCCTTCCTCTGCTCCCAAACTCCATGGTGCTGTTGTTGCCTCCAGTCCCACAGCTTCACTATGGGTTCCTGCAGGGGCGTTGCATGAACCCACAGTGGGTGGGGCCCAGAGGGTGAAGGAGCCCACTGAGGCAGCCCAGCCTTGCCCACCTGGCATGCCCAGGGAGAAATGAGCTCCCTTGGCCACAATGCCTCATGGCGTTGGGGTAATGGAGCTTGTTCCCCCATGCTCTGGGTGCTGGCAACCATCCCTGCCCCCTCCTCAAAATGTGCCTGGGGCCCCGGCACCTGCTGCCCTCCCCACACGCTATGCCACTGGGTTTCTGTGCTTGACACACCTGCTCAGGTATATACAGTGAGGGGGAAAAAGTATTTGATCACCTGCTAAATTTGCCCGTTTGCCCTCTGACAAAGAAATGACCAGAAATGACAAAATACCTCCTGAGATGTGTGCAAACCTGGTGGCCACCTACAAGAAACTTCTGACCTCTGTAATTGCCAACAAGGGTTTTGCCACCAAGTACTAAGTCATCTTTTGCAAAGGGATCAAATACTTATTTCACTCATTATAATGCCCTCCAATCTCTGACTTTTGTCTTCTGGGGGTTTTCCTGTTGTCATTCTGTCTCTCACAGCTACAATAAACCTACCATTAAAATTATGGACTAGTCATTTCTTCGTCAGAGGGCAAACGGGCAAATTTAGCAGGAGATCAAATATTCCCCCCCTCACTGTAACCTTGTGAAGGCAGTTAGCAGGATATGAAATGTTTGCTCAGGTACTGGCCATGGCTCCACCCTCTGAATGTCCCCTGTGGAAAATGAAAGGAAGGTGGCTTGCACCAAGGGTGGCCGTGCCTGTGGCTATTGCACAGCCGCTCTGCCCTTTTTGAAAATGCCAGACGTTCTGCGTTGTGAGAAGGGTGGCAGAGCCAAGGGGCAAACACAAAGCCGCCATGATTTGCTTGCTGAGTCACGTGAATGCGCTCCAGACAGGGAGCGAGCAAAGCACACCATGGACATTTCTATTTTAATGGGATTGTTTTCATTGTGCATGTTAATTGTTGTGCATTTTAATGATGCACAGTCATAATTTGCAAGCTGCTTTTTGAAATACCTCGGCTCCCCATCGCCTTGGGAGTCGAACGTTCCGCCTCCTGAATGATCGAAAAATGGGAGTGAGTGTTCCGGTTTTTGAACATTTTTTGGGAAGCTGAATAAAGGGACGCGGGTGGCGCTGTGGGTAAAAGCCTCAGCGCCTAGGGCTTGCCGATCGAAACGGCGGTTCGAATCCCCGCGGCGGGGTGTGCTCCCGTTGCTCGGTCCCAGCGCCTGCCAACCTAGCAGTTCAAAAGCACCCCCGGGTGCAAGTAGATAAATAGGGACCGCTTTCTAGCGGGAAGGTAAACGGTGTTTCCGTGTGTGGCTCTGGCTCGCCAGAGCAGCGATGTCACGCTGGCCACGTGACCCGGAAGTGTCTCCGGACAGCGCTGGCCCCCGGCCTATAGAGTGAGATGGGCGCACCAACCCCAGAGTCTGGCAAGACTGGCCCGTACGGGCAGGGGTACCTTTACCTTTACCTTTATGGGAAGCTGAATGTCTGGTGCGGCTTCCACTATTGTTTCCGGCATGGCTGCACAATCGGAAACCAATTGGAAGCCTTGGTTTCCAAACGTTTCGGAAGTCGAACGGACTTCAGGAACGGATTCCGTTCGACTTTTGAGGTACGACTGTATTTTGTATCCTGCCCTTCCTCCTGATGCAGTTTCAAAACAATTATTTATTTGCATTATATTTGGTCTTTTTTAACCATTCCTCTGGATTTTCTTGCAGGGCGTTCACACACCTCTCTGTTAGCCTCTTGTTCTTTGCATATTTCCCAATACATTTCCCTGTGGCTTTCCAGACCGCAAACAGTCCTATTCTTTTTTTTTAAAAGCGGATTTGTTGCGCTAGGACAACAGAGGCCTTTTTAATCCACTATTAGCTGCGCAAGCCTAAAGTTCTGACATATTCTTGAATCTCTCCTGCAACGTACCGAGAAGGCTGGAGGCACCCCTGGCACGGAAAGATCCCGAGTCAGGCTCCTCTGATCACCATTCCCTCCCCCTTTCCTAGATCTGGGATATCATGAATTACTGCACACCGAGAGGGGAGATGGACCCTGAGCCAGAGATTAGCGATGAGAATCTTCCGCAGCCGAGCCAGAACGCTTTTCGCGGCTTAATCCCCGATTACTGCAGAATTCCTTCGGACTTCAGTTCCTCTGATATAATCGAAGAGGTTAGAAGCGTGACATCCTTTTTCCAGAGAGGTACCAAGCTGTACCAACGGGACTGCGTGAGAAGAAGTGTTTGGGCAACTTGGCACACGTTGGATTGTGTGATTATTTAATAATGACAGCTTTCTCCATTTTATTGTTGATTCTACTTTGCCGTCTGACCCCAGAACACTCCTTTAACTCATGCATCCCAGACATAAAGTCTGTGAGTCTTGGTAGCTTTCATCCCATCTCCCACAAGACTCAGAAGGGTCCTCCCTCACCCCACAAGATTTCCCCCCAAACCAGGAACTATTCCCAGAAATAATAATAATTGATTATTTATACCCCACCCATCTGGCCGAGTTTCCCCAGCCACTCTGGGCGGCTTCCAATTGAGTGTTAAAAGCAATACAGCACTCAATAATAATAATAATAATAATAATAATAATAATAATAATAATTTATTTATACCCCACCCATCTGGGCGGCTTCCAACAAAATATTAAAATACCTTAATACATCAAACTCTAAATGCTTCCCTAAACAGGGCTGCCTTCAGATCTTAAAGATAAGATAGCTTTTTCCCTTCACATCTGAAGGGAGGGCGTTCCACAGGGCGGGCACCACCACTGAGAAGGCCCTCTGCCTGATTCCCTGTAACCTCAATTCTCGCAATGAGGGAACCGCCAGAAGGCCCTTGGGGGTGGACCTCAGTGTCCAGGCTGAACGATGGGGGTGGAGACGCTCCTTCAGGGATACAGGTCCGAGGCCGTTTAGGTCTGCCGCCTTCCTGACGACGGGCTTCAGCATCCAGTGTAACAGGCGCCTCTTTCAATTTCTGCGGCAGGAACACGAGGGCTGGTTCACCTCTCTGATTCCCCCCGTCTGCCTGAGCTCCTGGAGGGGACACTTGAAGAACGTGGGCAGCATCAAATACGTGGAGAGATTCAGGGCGATTCTCACTTCCAGCCACGACAGCACAATCAAGCTCTGGATGCTCTCGGGGAGACACGTGGGTGAGGCATTTTCTCTCGGATGGTGTCGTGGGAGACCAGGAGGCTGGTCCGGGGCAAGGGAGCAGAGCGACGGAATCATTGGGAGGGACCCTGAGGGTCATCCAGTCCAGCCCGCTGCAATGCCAGAAGTCCATTCGCCCTGAGCTGCTGCAGTTGGGCAGCAGAAAGCCCAGATCTCCTCCTGGCTTCCCCCACAGGGACGTTTGGGCAGGCGGTGTGGAGGCTGGAATTGCAGTCCATGATGGCGGCAGAAGTGCCTGAGGACATCCGCCGAACAGGCTCGCTGCAGACCCTGAAGGTCCTGAACGAAGGCCGGCAGCCCCACTGGGAGTGAGTAAACAGAGGCGGACACCTTTTCTTGGCCTTGCAGCTGAGGGGCCCCTTTGCTGCAATCTTGTACCTGCAGCACGGAAAATAGTGCCCCCCGAGCGCTATGGAGAACACAGCAGCTAGTTGCTGCTAGAAACAGCATCCCCTCCAACATTTTTCCAATGTAAAAAGGAAAAGCGAGACATTCCGGGATCAAATTGTGGAAATCTTGGGACTTCCGGTCCGCTGCCAAGGGAAATGGTGGTGAGCTCCTTGTTGTCCTATTAAGGAAGGACATGGTCCAGGGTGTCATGGCTTTGGGGGTGAGTGCCAAGGCTAGGCGCCCCCCGAAAAATCCCCATGGAATAGTGGGGACTCCGGGGGTCCAGCGGAGCATTGGTCACTCGCCATAATCCAACCCCCTGGCTGCCGCTGCTGCGTCGGGGAATGAAGAGGCTTGAGTCCGCTCACAGCTCTAACGCACCCTGCAGCCGAAGCCACACACCATCACCGCAAGCAGCAGATTTTTCAATTAAGAGGTAAAGGTAAAGGGGACCCCTGAACATTAGGTCCAGTCGCGGACAACTCTGGGGTTGTGGCGCTCATCTCACTTTATTGGCCGAGGGAGCCGGCGTACAGCTTCCGGGTCATGTGGCCAGCATGACTAAGCCACTTCTGGCGAACCAAAGCAGCGCACAGAAACGCCGTTTACCTTCCCGCCAAAGCGATACCTATTTATCTACTTGCACTTTGATGTGCTTTCGAACTGCTAGGTTGGCAGGAGCAGGGACCGAGCAACGGGAGCTCACCCCGTCACGGGGATTCGAACCGCCGACCTTCTGATCGGCAAGTCCTAGGCTCTGTGGTGTAACCCACAATGCCACCCTCGTCCCATTTTTAAGAGGTACAAACCAAATAAAGCTTTTAGAGAAAAAATTAGGTTTAAATTGATTTGGTAAAACGGAAGCCAAAAAGGAAGCCAGCTTCCAATTTCTGCAGGCAAGCTCTGCAAGGGGACTTTTTGCGAATGGGAGCAGAGAGCAATTGCAGAGCAAATTCCCCTCAATATAGCGGGAAGCGAGTCTGCAGATTCGCTTGAATCTCTTAGTTAAGTTTATTTCCTGCTGTCCCCTTTAATCCCTCTTAAAAGAATAAAGACACCAGAGTCTTTTTGAGTAAAGTACAGTGGACCCTCCAGATACAAACTTAATTCGTTCTGGGGGTCCATACGTACCCTGAAAAGTCTGCAACATGAGGCGCCGCTTCAGCTCACACGAGCAGTGTGATTGAGCGCTTCTGCTCATGCAGTGAAACCCGAAAGTATACACTTACAGGTTTGCCTCCTTCGCAACCCGAAAGTTACGTTACCTAAACGTAACCCAAGGGTCCACTGTAACAAGAAGTTTACTCACATTTCAGTTCACCATTTGATTCCTGAAAGGCAGGCTTTACTTGGTAGTTACAGTGTGAGTTCATCTCATACAGTAGGGAGGCTGAACTCATGTGCTGCTGGCTGAGAGCCAGCAGACAGCAAAATTACATTAAGAGAATACAAAATGGCTGCCGGAGAGCAGCATGGCAGCAAGAGAGAGAACAAGACAACTTCAAGAAGACAAAACTGCAAGACTAAACTAGACTGAACTGAGAAAACGGCTGCTTGACCTGGCTCTTTTATGGAGTCAGCCCGGCCTATGCCCATCTCCCAGGTCACATGCAGGGAATGTTGCATTTGACTGTACCAATGGATCACATCCCACACAAATCAGAATGCAGGATGGCTTCTGGAAGATAGGGACACTTGGAGGGTCTGGGATTAACAGTTAAAGGCCAGGTTGAAGAGGAATGTTTTCCCCTGGTGCCTAAAGACAGGTAACAAAGGTGTCAGAGCATTCCACAAGTGAGGAGCCACCACAGAAAAGGCCCTGTTCTGGTGCTGCCACCGAGGGACCTCTCACAGAGGCGCATGGAGAAGGTGCTTGTTTGCATGCACCAGGGTCATTATTTCTCTCCCACCCCCCCGCTCCGTTCCTGCTTGCAGGAGCACCCGCAACATCGTGCAGACGCTGAGCCAGCAGAGGAGGCAGCAGTCCATGCTGATGGATTTCCTGCACGTCAAGTCGTCCCACGACGCTGCCAGCAAGATGCAGGAAATGATGCATAAAGAGACGCGAATCATTCAGATCACAGACGAGCAAATTGAGGCCTCTTATCAGCAGTGGGAAGAGTTTGGGAAGCTGGTGAGGAAGATCTCTTGCTTCTTGGCAGTGTGGGGCGGGTCATCTGCTTTCTAAAAAGTGACCAGAGCACATGGGAGAGGGCAGGGTACCTGTTTGTCCTGTTCCAGAACCGAGCTGCCTGCGACGCGATGGGTCAGTTGGCGGAATCCACGCCTATCTCTCAGTCGGGTTGTCAGTGGCATCACTAGAAGGCTCCACAATAGCATCCGAGTGGCCTGAGCATTTCAATTTCAAATATTCTGATTACTTCCACTTTTAGTTAAGTTTTTATATTTATTTACTTGATGGGGGCGGCAGCTGCCCCCCTGGATACACCCAGCCAATGAGCGTTAGAACGTCACTCGATGCCATCCACCCATTGAAATTTACAACTTACGGAGCTGGACGGGGCTTCCAGATGAAGGCCTTGATGTGGCATAGAATTGAAGAGTTGGAAGGGTCCCCTGGGGGTCATCTAGACCAACCCCCTGCAATGCAGGATTCACAACTACAGCATCCATGGCAGGTTTGTTTAAATCTTTGTTTAAAACCTTCGAATGAAGCCCACCACCCTCTGAGGGAATCTGTTGCACTGCCAAACGGATCTTGTGGTCAGAAAGTTATCATATTCATATATATATATATAT
>JAXCMG010000097.1:1187844-1201675 GCA_034642415.1 Podarcis siculus | reverse complement strand
AGCTGGTGGTGCACAAGGAAGGAATCCTAGGAAAGGTGCAGGCCCAAGAACTCTCTGCGCCCTCGCAAAACTACAGTTCCCCTGGTTCTCTGAGGGAGGGGAGGCATGGCAAGGAACCGTGTCTGGACCTGTTCATATGGGTTGTTGTTGTTGCATCTGAGAAACACACCAAGCGTTGAGCTACCTGGGGTTCTCCTGCAAAATAAATAAATGGTTGGCTTGGGGATTTTAAGCGTCACATCTGCAGTAAGGGCAGCTTCACTTACAGTTTTCCAGCCCGGTTTGAGTGACTCTGCAGCCACTGATGCCCAAGGCGCCATGGAAGGAGAGGACAACACTCAGAAGGGCGACACTCAGAAGAACAGTCTGGGCCATGGCGGCTTCTGCAGCAACCTGGAGAAAGAGAGACAGCCAAAATGCATCAAAGGGCTTTGTCTGGCCGCCTTCATTAAAGCAGCCCGTCTCTAGCTCACAATTTGAAATGAAAGTATGTTTAATTACTGTTGAAAATGATATGTTGAAAAATTAATTTAAAATTATATTTTAAAAAAGAAGACCCCCTTCCAAGTCTACCCCACCTCAAATCATCTCGAACCACCCCTCCTCCCAGTCTCCTTACCTTCTGTTGCTGGTTGATCTGGGCTGGGTGGTTGGTGGCTGCCTTGGACAGCCGTTCCCCCAGGTGGCAAAAGGTGTGCATTATATAGACCAGTAAGGCAGGGCCAGTGGAGCCGAAAATTAGGAAGGCGTGGCCAAAATAATAGAGGGGTTGCGCTGCAAAGAGCCAAGCCACTTCAGACTGTGAGAAAAGGTTGAATGTGCTCCTTAGCTAGGAACAGGCCGTTCAGACCAGGAGCAGCCTTGCTGGTGCACAACGTGGGCTCTGAACTCAATGCTTGTTGAGTGTGCTGTCTTTGGTGAGCTTAGGGAAGAAAGAAAGAAAGAAAGAAAGAAAGAAGGAGAGAGAGAGAGAGAGAGAGAGAGAGAGAGAGAGAAATAAAAAGAAAGAAAGAAAGAAAGAAAGAAAGAAAGAAAGAAAGAAAGAAAGAAAGAAAGAAAAGTCAGGTTTTTTTTTAAACAAGGTTCCTCCCCCAAGTTCTACAGGTTGTTTGGCTGCTATCTGCAAAACACATTTCTATCCATTAAGCCTGAAAATACGTTATTTTTCAGCTTCCAGTTTGACGCCATTTGTTCTAGATAAGAATCAGCAGCAGTTTAATTTTGAGGCGGCATCACCAAGCGCTGCAAGCCTGACGAACAGAGGCAGGGAAGAGCTTCCATTAATTCCTCAGTTAAAGGCAAACTTATAGAATCCGCACTTTCCAAGACAATGCGCAGACAGAAAGGCTGGAGCCAGCCTCTGGAACTCGCACTTTCCTGACCGTTGCAGTGCTGTTTGCCAGCCCAGGGGTGCGCACGAAAACAAATGTACCAGGGCAAACGGTGCATAAAAATGCATGCAGTAGTAAAAACTACAGTGGTACCTGGGGTTACAGACGCTTCAGGTTACAGACTCCGCTAACCCAGAAATAGCATCTTGGGTTAAGAACTTTGCTTCAGGATGAGGACAGAAATTGTGCTCCGGCGGCAGTGGGAGGCCCCATTAGCTAAAGTGGTGCTTCAGGTTAAGAACAGTTTCAGGTTAAGAACGGACCTCCAGAACGAATTCAGTTCTTAACCTGAGGTATACCACTGTACATGCAAAAAATATATGAGTGGGAAATGTGCACAGTGGGAGAAACTGACGCTAAAAGGTTGATGTATTTTCATGAGGACTTAAAAAAAAGATCTTTTTTTGTGCATGGAAATGTGCACAACTGAACTCAAGACTGAAAAGTCGGAAAGATTCACCCATACCTAATTACATATTGTGTATTTACAGACCCCTTGTGTTTATATAGAGTTTTAATTCTATTGAGGTTTAGCTGTTTATTAATGTTTGGGGTTTCCCCCCCCCCCGGGGCGGGGCGGAAGAAGGGGGGGTGATATGCCCTGGGTGTCACCACTGAGGGGGGTGACAAAATGCCGGGCAGCACTCACCGCAGGGTCTGCAGTGCGCCTGAGCCATGCGTCTCTCCTGGTCCGCCCACTGCCTCCCCCCCCCCCAGCATCCTGCCCTGGCTCACCCCGCCCCGCAGGTGACTGGCCCCTAGGCACAGGACATGCACGCTGCCCCAGGCGCCCGATTGACTTTCTCCGCCGCTGTTTCCCCCCTATGTTTTTAGCTGGCTCTGTTTCATGTGTGAGCTGCCTTGAGTCTCTGTCAGGGGGAAAAGCAAAGCATCAATCACTATATAACAAATGACAATGTTAATAATCAGGACATGGGCAGAAATGGTTGGTGCCCACCCACTCCAGCACCACTGCTGTGACCAAGACCAAGACCCCGTATGCTTCAGAATATTTTGGAAAAGGAGATGATATTGATAGACAGGATTGTAAGTTGTTTTCATGTGCAATGACAGCAGCAAGAATATTATTGGCACAAAAATGGATGCAAGAAGAACTGCCGACGAAAGAAGAATGGAGGATGAAGTTGATGGGCTATGCAGAATTAGATAAATTAACAGGAAGGATTCGAAACCTGCAGGATCAGAGATTCTTAGAAGACTGGAGTAAATACATGAACTATTTGAAAAGTAATTGTGATGAGCAGATTACGCTAGTAGGACTGCAAGAGGTTTTGCAAGGTGGATGATTTGAAATATTGCAAGAAAGACTATGAAGAGAATCATTAGTTAAGGACCTTTAAGTGTAGTATAGTATATAGTATACTACTATATAGTAGTATAGAAGAAATGCATAATAAGTGATAAAGAACGGAAAATCATCAGAGGTGTTGATGGAAGTCTAAAAAATATTGTATAAGATGAGAAGGTATGTGGTATGACTGTTGGATCTGATATGTTAAAAAATCAATAAAAATGTATATTTAAAAAAACCCGCAGAATATTTTGGAAAAGGGTTGGATGCAACCGGAGGAGGTGGAACCGGGATACGGAACGCGGGGCGAGCGAGCGAGAGGGTTGCGTCAGGTGGCTGTTCACGATGGCTGACGAGATCAGCAAGGTGGCGCAGCCGGGAGTGGACACCATCTTTGGGGAGGGAACAGAGGTTTCTTAAGCTTTATTTTTTTGTGTGCTTTCTCTTTGGCTGTGTACACCGGGTCACCCGCCCACCCTCCCTAATTTTAGGTCTTGTGTGTTGACCTTGCTATGCCTGTCATGGGGTCGTCTGCTGTTGGGGCAGGGGCCTGGTAGGAATTTTGTCCAATTGGCTGATTGCTGCCATTTGGTTTTTGCCTACTGTTTTAATTCCGTATATTATAAAAAGATACTTTGCTGTGGGTTTGTATTTTTGTATATCTTTGAATAAGTATCAATATATATATTTAAAAAATGAGCAGAAGACAAGGGAATAAAAAAAGTTTGACATTTCTCATCTTTGTCTAGATGAGTTTCTAATGACATTTTCCTGGCTTTTGCATGCAAATTAAACGGAAGAGAAATTTTTTTTGTGTGTTTTATAGATTGTTTGAGCAGACCATGCCATAGTTATGACCTTGCCCTCATTTTACAGTTTCTGACCTTCTTATCCAGTGTTTCTTGTTTTAAAATATATTATTTTTTTTATTGGTTTTTCCACATATTTCCCAGCATACCATCCTTTTAAACATCATTTCAAAATCTTTGGCTACCACGGCCTAAGACTTCCTTCAACCTCAACTGATGGTTTTCTAAAATCCTTCCGAATTATGCATTTTGTTACTATAGTTATTGCTATAAATTCAAATCTTTATACCTATTCTTAATTCTTTTCACAATAATTTCTATATTACTCCTTACAAAACTTCTTTTAAGCCTACAAGCGATGTCAATTGGTTACGGTTGCTTTCCAAATATGTCAAAAACTTCTTCCATTCCTTTAGGAAAGTCTGGTGCTGCTGGTTCCGAATTTTCCCGGTGAATCTTGCCATCTCGGCATAGTTCATCAATTTCTCTTGCCACTCTTCTTCAGTTGGCATTTCTTCTTGCTTCCATCTTTGGGCTAACAATATCCTTGCTGCAGTTATGGCATATAAAAACAATTTTTTATCATTCATATGAATTTATGTACCCACAATACCCAATAGAAGGGCTTCTACAACATGTTGTTGTTGTTGTTTAGTCGTTTAGTCGTGTCCGACTCTTCGTGACCCCCTGGACCAGAGCACGCCAGGCACCTCTGTCCTCCACTACCTCCCGCAGCCTGGCCAAACTCATGCCGGTAACCTCGAAAACACTATCCAACCATCTCATCCTCTGTCGTCCCCTTCTCCTTGTGCCCCCCATCTTTCCCAGCATCAGTGTCTTCTCCAGGGAGTCTTCTCTTCTCATGAGGTGGCCAAAGTACTGGAGCCTCAGCTTCAGGATCTGTCCTTCCAGTGAGCACTCAGGGCTGATTTCCTTAAGAATGGATGCGTTTGATCTTCTTGCAGTCCATGGGACTCTCAAGAGTCTCCTCCAGCACCATAATTCAAAAGCATCAATTCTTCGGCGATCAGCCTTCTTTATGGTCCGGCTCTCACTTCCATTCATCACTACTGGGAAAACCATGGCTTTAACTATACGGACCTTTGTTGGCAAGGTGACGTCTCTACTTCTCAAGATGCTGTCTAGGTTTGCCATCGCCTTTCTCCCAAGAAGCAGGCGTCTTTTAATTTCGTGGCTGCTGTCACCATCTGCAGTGATCATGGAGCCCAAGAAAGTAAAATCT
This sequence comes from Podarcis siculus, assembly GCA_034642415.1. Lineage (NCBI taxonomy): Eukaryota > Metazoa > Chordata > Lepidosauria > Squamata > Lacertidae > Podarcis > Podarcis siculus. The sequence continues at coordinate 1,196,920 of JAXCMG010000097.1, read as the reverse complement.
CTCACTGCCTCCATTTCTTCCCCTTCTATTTGCCAGGAGGTGATGGGACCAGTGGCCATGATCTTTGTTTTTTTGATGTTGAGCTTCAGACCATCTTTTGCGCTCTCCTCTTTCACCCTCATTAAAAGGTTCTTTAATTCCTCCTCACTTTCTGCCATCAAGGTTGTGTCATCTGCATATCTGAGGTTGTTGATATTTCTTCCGGCAATCTTAATTCCAGCTTGGGATTCATCCAGCCCAGCCTTTCGCATGATGTATTCTGCATATAAATTAAATAAGCAGGGAGACAAAATACAGCCTTGTCGTACTCCTTTCCCAATTTTGAACCAATCAGTTGTTCCATATCCAGTTCTAACTGTAGCTTCTTGTCCCACATAGAGATTTCTCAGGAGACAGATGAGGTGATCAGGCACTCCCATTTCTTTAAGAACTTGCCATAGTTTGCTGTGGTCGACACAGTCAAAGGCTTTTGCATATACAAATATACAAATATATATTATACTACAATATACAAATATATATTTCAACATTTTTTTCCAATTCATTATAAATCATTTCCCAGAAGTCCTTCACTTTCTTACATTCCCACCACATTTGGTAAAAAATACCCTCATTTTCTTTACATTTCCAACATTTCTTATCTCTTCTGTACATTTTAGCTAACTTCACTGGTGTTATATACGACCTGTACATCATTTTCATGATGTTTTCTTTCAATGCACTGCAAGCAGTATATTTTATTCCCTCTTTCCATAATTTTTCCCAATCCTCTATTTGTTTATTATGACCAATATCTTTGGCCCAATGAATCATAACCGATGTAACTTCCTCATCTTTCAAATGCCATTCCAATAGTAATTTATACATTTTAGATAATATTTTAACTCTGTTATTAAAGGTAAAGGTAAAGGTACCCCTGCCCGTACGGGCCAGTCTTGACAGACTCTAGGGTTGTGCGCCCATCTCAGGGGCCAGCGCTGTCCGGAGACACTTCCGGGTCACGTGGCCAGTGTGACAAAGCTGCATCTGGCGAGCCAGCGCAGCACATGGAAACACCGTTTACCTTCCTGCCGGAGCGGTCCCTATTTTTCTACTTGCACCCGGGGGTGCTTTCGAACTGCTAGGTTGGCAGGCACTGGGACCGAGCAACGGGAGCGCACCCCGCCACGGGGATTTGAACCGCCGACCTTTCGATCGGCAAGCCCTAGGCGCTGAGGCTTTTAACCACAGCGCCACCCGCGTCCCAACTCTGTTATTAAATAACTCCAATTCAAATCTTGATTTTGTATATCTGAATCCATTTTTATTCTTATCTTCTTTAAACATTTCATTGACTTGATGATAATGCAACCAATCATTCACCATACATTTTACATCTTCATATGGCTTTAGCTTCCATTGGTTCTCCCTCGCTATTACTAATTGTTCATAGGTGGCCCAATTTTTACTCATATTTGTCTTTTTTACAGTCATTGCCTCAAGTGGCGAGAGCCACCATGGTGTCTTACGTTCTAATAGATTTTTATATGTGGTTTCCAAATCCTTTATGAACTTTTACTTTGCCATACCATAGATATGCCTGCCATCCAAATCTGTTGTCAAATCCTTCTAGATCTAAAAGATCTGTATTCTCCAATAATATCCAGTCCCTTAACCAACAAAGGCATGATGCTTCATAATACAATTTCAAATCTGGTAGGGAGAAGCCTCCTCTTTCTTTTATAGCTGTTAACAGTTTAAATTTAATTCTTGGCTTCTTCCCGTGCCAGATAAATCTTGAAATTTTTTTTTGCCACTCTCTAAAGATACCAGCTCTGTTAATTATTGGGACTGATTGAAATAAAAACAACATTTTCAGTAGCACACTCATTTTAATAACTGAAACCCTATCCATTAAGGATAGTTTCATTCTTCCCCACACTTCTAAGTCACTTTTAGTACCATTCCATATTGGTGTGTAATTGTCTTTAAATAAATTTATATTTTTCAATGTTAACCAGATTCCTAGATATTTAACCTTTTTAACAACCTCTATTCCACTCTGGTGCTGCAATGTATCAATCAAATCTCAGTCCATATTTTTCATTAACATTTTTGTTTTTTTCTTATTTAATTTGAAACCTGCTACTTGTCCGAATTGTTCTATTCTTTCTAGTGCTTTTCTAGCACTAGTTAATGGTTCTTCCACTGTTCCGAAGAGTAAAATTAGTGGCTATATTATACAGATTCCATTTCCTTGAGCACTTTAATAGGCCGCAAATATTGGCCCTTAAATTTTCGGGGGGGGGGGAAGGTAATATTTTGTAATATTGTTACATGATATATGAGCATTCCCAGAGCAAGATTATAAAATTTTTACAAGCAAGGAAGAAGATCAGAAGAATTCCACCCCACCTGTTCCTCCACTGGGGAACATGATTTATAAGCAAATTTCAAGATTAGTCCCCCTCTCAAGATAACCTCACTTCCTTATTCCTTTCTTGTAAACTGCTGTCTTTTGCAATGATTCACCCATCACGGGAGTGGCGGGGGGGGGGTGAAGGGATGCCAGGGATGCTGGGGCAGCTAAATCCCATTTGATTCATTTGATTCCTCCAATATGGCGCCCTGTGAAAGCCCCAAATTTGGCTGCCCCAAATGGATCTTCTCCATCACAGATCTGCACAATTCTGAGCCCCCTTGGCTAGGCACCCTGCGCGGAGGAACCACCGGCAATGCCCTAAATCTGATTCTGCTCCATTACTGGCAGTGGCTCTCCAGTCTTATCTGAAGATGCCAAGATTTGAACCTGGGACCATTTGTGTTTAGTGCTCTGATGGTGTTTCCTGCTTGGCAGGGGGTTGGACTCGATGGCCCTTGTGGTCTATTCCAACTCTATGATTCTATGATTCTATGATTCTAGAGCGCACGCCTGGCCACTGAGCCGTTCCTCGTCTGGGGAGGTGGCGGCGGCCATAGTGCCCTCGTTTCGGCCTCGCCTCTCAAATCAGGGATTTTTTTTCTTTTGTTCCGCTGTGGGGAAACCCAAAGTTTACCGCTGAATGTGAAGAAATGTCAGTCTGCGGAAAACCCAACTGACATTTGTTCCGATCTAGCGGTAAATGGCAGGTTTTCCCAGGGAAAGCTGTGGTACAAAAAGTACCCTCCAAACCATTGTTGCTGTCTGGCTGGGCGGGTGCTTTTATACTATACGGCGCAACAAAAGTGGGACAGCCGCCCCGTGGCCTCCTGAACATGTGTGCTATGAAAACTTATGGGATTTCAGTCGGAGGCCCGGGGGCCTGCAGAAGCTGGAAATGGAGAAGAGCACTCAGCTCAAAGCTTTCGCAAGCAGAAAGAGCATTGAAAGCAGAGTTGTGAATGAATGCCCCAAGATCACCACGAGTGCAAAGAATCACGGCTTCAATTTGTTATTTTTTTTACTTTGTAAAATCCGCACGCTGTAAAAGACCTCAAAGTGGTTTGCGCAAAGAGGAAGCAACAAATTGGAGGGGGAAATCGCAAACAAACTTTAAAACGCGCAGAAAGTTACAATACTAAAGCGGATACAAATTCGCCTCAACTTTCTAAGCATCTGGATAGGCTTGTCTAAACAAGAATGTTTCTAGTGTGGGAATGTTGTGGGTAACAGGAGAGGATATATCGATTAATACTAGCAAGTGCTAGCAAGTTTCTTTGTACAGCAGATTGCATTCCCCTTTACCCAGCAGGAAGCTGGTTGCAGACTTGTTTGAATCTCTTAAGATAATAAGCAATTCAATTTGGCTTGCCCAGATTGAAATATGTTCTGTTATTCCTGGCAAGACCCCTTTGATCCCTCCTGGCAAATAGAAGGGGAAGAAATGGAGACAGTGAGAGATTTTACTTTCTTGGGCTCCATGATCACTGCAGATGGTGACAGCAGTCACAAAATTAAAAGACGCCTGCTTCTTGGGAGGAACGCAATGACAAACCTAGACAGAATCTTAAAAAGCAGAGACATCACCTTACCGACAAAGGGCCGTCTAGTTAAAGATATGGTTTTCCCAGTAGTGATGTATGGAAGTGAGAGCTGGACCATAAAGAAGGCTGATCGCCAAAGAATTGATGCTTTTGAATTCTGGTGCTGGAGGAGACTCTTGAGAGTCCCATGGACTACAAGAAGATCAAACCTATCCATTCTGAAGGAAATCAGCCCTGAGTGCTCACTGGAAGGACAGATCCTGAAGCTGAGGCTCCAAGACTTTGGCCACCTCATGAGAAGAGAAGACTCCCTGGAAAAGACCCTGATGTTGGGAAAGATGGAGGGCACAAGGAGAAGGGGACGCCAGAGGACAAGATGGTGGGACAGTGTTCTCAAAGCTACCAGCATGAGTTTGACCAAACTGCAGGAGGCAGTGGATGACAGGAGTGCCTGGCGTGCTCTGGTCCAGGGGGTCACGAAGAGTCGGACACGACTAAACGACTAAACAACCACAACATCATCATCCTGCCATTGACTGGGTGGGCGCAGAGGAATGGTGGGAGGAACCAGCTGGGAAACCCCCAGGGGAAGAAGGTTCAGAGCCTGGGGATTGGTGGTGGGACAACAATGAGTGGTCAGAGGGAGAAGAGGGAGAAGACTGGGAGGAGGAGGTGTCAGAAGGTGAAGAGGCAACAGGGCTTAGTGAGCGGGGAGAGTCTGTGGCAGAGAGAAGTCCAGAATTAGAGGCAGAAGCTGAAGTGGGAGGGAGGCCAAGAGAAAGAGATGGTTCATGCTGGTGAAGAAGCAAAAGTGTCTTCTGCTGTGATGAGCTCCCCTTCGCGCTGGTCTTCCAGAACCAGGAGAAGCATGAAGAGGGCAGAGGAGAAATTAGCTTCACGCAGGCATAGTCTCAGATTACTTGGGGAAAACCCTGGAGAGGAGGGGACTGTGGGGAGCCAGCGACCTTCAGTCTCAGCAACTGCTTCTTGGGGGGGCAAGACCTGTGGGAGATGAGTTGCTGTGCTCACTAGGCCTGACGCTCCTGTGCAGATCCTGCTTTTGCTAATAAAGATTTAACTCTAACTCGCTCTGTGTAATTTACCGCAGGCTCGCTCCTGTCACATGCTATGAATCCTATGTCCTGTAGTTAAATATTCTATTCATAGCGATTCTGTACTTGGGTTCCTCCACCCAGGTGACCCGCATCTCCTGCATCCCAGAATAAGTGTCTTCATTGAGCTGGGACCGTGAGCAGGAGAAACCCAGAGAAAAACGGCTGCTTCAGATTTTCCCAAAGTAGCTGCACTCATGCTTGCTGCCACTGGGGAGCACTAAAAGACAAGGCAAAGATTGTTTCTAGCTGAGCTTGCAACTCAGTTAGCTCAGAAAGTGCCCCCCCCCAAACCTAGTTTAAACCACTGAAAGCAAGCAAGCCTGGTTCCAAACTGACTAGCTGAGCAGGTGGCTACTGCATTTGAAAAGTGAGGAAAGCAATGTGTTGGGTGTGTTGGGGCTCCCCCCCCATGGGAATGACTTCTGATGATGATGATGATGATAATGATAATAAAAAAAATAAATTTATTATTTCTATCCCACCCATCTGGCTGGGTTTCCCCAGCCACTCTGGCGGCTTCCAACAGAAGGTTAAAAATACATTTTTCGACTACAATGAACTGGGTCAGTGTACCCCTTTCTCTCTCTGTAGCAATTAATTGCAGCTTCTGCATCTTCTCACTTCTCTTGAGAAATCTGGAGTCCTCCTGAACAGGAGTGGAAGAATCTGTCAATTTCGGGGGTTTTCCTCATTTTCACAATCTTAAACCCAGTTCTCCATGTTTCTATATGAGTTTTTTTACAAAGTCTTCAAAAACATTCATCAATATTTGAGTGCAAATTTCTCCTGACACATTATATTGTTTGGTATACACAAATGGGCATACCAAACCCTCCATCATTTCTCTGACAAAATAGGGATGTCCCATTACACAACTTTGTACCCCACACATCTGACTGGGTTGCCCCAGCCAGCTACCAACTTATATAAAAATATAATAAAACATAAACATCAGAAAAACCCTTCCCTACTCAGAACTGCCTACAGAGGTCTGGGAAGTTGAATAACTCCATACCCTCCAACATTTCTCCAAGGAAAATTGGGACATCCTAAGGAAAAGTGCAGATGGCACAACTTTGATGGCAGAAAGTGAGGAGGAATTAACAAACCTTTTAATGAGGGTGAAAGAGGAGAGCGCAAAATATGGTCTGAAGTTCAACATCAAAAAAATCGAAGATCATGGCCACTGGTCCCATCACCTCCTGGCAAATAGAAGGGGAAGAAATGGAGGCAGTGAGAGATTTCACTTTCTTGGGCTCCATGATCACTGCAGATGGTGACAGCAGCCATGAAATTAAAAGACGCCTGCTTCTTGGGAGAAAAGCAATGACAAACCTAGACAGCATCTTAAAAAGCAGAGACATCACCTTGCCAACAAAGGTCCATATAGTTAAAGCCATGGTTTTCCCAGTAGTGATGTATGGAAGTGAGAGCTGGACCATAAAGAAGGCTGATCACCGAAGAATTGATGCTTTTGAATTATGGTGCTGGAGGAGACTCTTGAAAGTCCCATGGACTGCAAGAAGATCAAACCTATCCATTCTGAAGTAAATCAGCCCTGAGTGCTGACTGGAAGGACAGATCCTGAAGCTGAGGCTCCAATACTTTGGCCCCCTCATGAGAAGAGAAGACTCCCTGGAAAAGACCCTGATGTTGGGAAAGATGGAGGGCACAAGGAGAAGGGGGCGACGGAGGACGAGATGGTTGGACAGTGTTCTCGAAGCTACCAGCATGAGTTTGACCAAACTGCAGGAGGCAGTGGAAGACAGGAGTGCCTGGTCCAGGGGGTCACGAAGAGTCGGACACGACTAAACGACTAAACAACAACAAAGGAAAGTGGGACGATCTGGGATCAGATCAGAAACCGGGACAGCTTCTCTAAATCAGAGATGTCCCTGAAAAATAGGGACACTTAGAGGGTCTGGTATACACACACATATATTATACACACACGTGTATGGCTGTTGGGTCCATGGGCATTTGAACAATTACGATACGAGGCAAATGCTGTACTCAGCAGTGAGCTGGTCCTCAGTTTTTGTAACTATTTAGACTTTTTTAAAAAAATGAGTAGAACTTTTTGGAATTAAATGGAGAGCACAGAAACATTCCCACTTCTTCTTCTTCCCTGCTCAGAGTGGGCTGTTTTAGTAGCTGAGATTGGTTCACAGTATCTAGTGTGTCTCATTTCTGCCCTTGAGTGCTTCTTCGGCCTGTCGCCTTCCCCCTCCGGCTTTGACGCTCCCGTCGCTGATGCAATTCCAGCAACACCTGTGGCTCCCTGTCAGAAGCAATCAGTTCTAAGGGACTGAACTCACGGAGGTGGCGCTGGAGATGGTTTATGGGCTCAGCCGCCTCCATCAGGAGCTGTCTCCCTTTGCAAACAGATTTGTTAGCCTTTGCCTCAAAGTAATGGGATTTGGTTCGGGGATATTCTTAATAAGCTGAGGCTGTGCAATTTCTTCCCTTCTTGCCCGCCTGCTCTTCTTATGTTTCCGACAAATGACAAAGAAAGCGCCACCCGTTGCCATTGGAGGAAACGGCAAATATCTTTTCCAAAAGTCTCTCTCCGCCATCCCAAATCCGCTGCATATTTTGGATATTTTCTGCTCCCAAGTCAAATGGACAAATTTGGGGGAAACGAGGCAGGGGACTCGTTTTAATATTCTGTTTTTAATATTCTGCTGGAAGCTGCTCAGAGTGGCCGGGGAGGGCCAGCCAGATGAGCGGGGTATAAGTAATAAATTATTATTCTTATCAGTACTTTTTTTTCTAAAAAAATGTTTAGGGGTACTCTCATTTTCCTACTCATATTGAAATACTGCCCCTCAATGAGGCCAAACTTAGATTCACAAAATATTTAGGAGTATGTCAATAAAAAGTTTGTGAATGTTTATTCAAAACCTGCCAAGGAGTCCAATTCACTTTGTTGCGTCTTCAAATATTTTGTAAAGGGTTCCCATTCATCTCTGAAATCACAGTTATCCTTGTCCCATAGCTTATGTGTCAGTTTTGCCAGTTCTACATAGTCCATCAGTTTTTCTTGCCATGATTCTTTAAGTAATTTCTTCAGTCTTGTGCTATTAGGACCCTTGCGGCCGTTGTCGCATACACGAAGATGTTTTCCAGCTTTTTTGGCAGGTCTTTCCCTACAATCCCTGACAAAAATGCTTCAGGTTTTTTTAACAAATGTTAGATGGAACATTTTCTTCAATTCACAACATTATGATGGAAGATTGGGAAAAATTATGGAAAACTGATTTGAAATTTACGGACTGTTCCCTGTTGATGGAGAATGATATGAAGATGATGGACAGATGGTATATGACACCAGTGCAGTTAGGGAAAATGTACAAAACTAGTTCAAACATATGTCGGAAGTGTAAGAAAAAGGAGGGGACATTTTATCACATGTGGTGGGATTGTAAGGTAATTAAAATTTGTTGGGAAATTGTATACCCCCACCAGCATTTTGACTTTGTGTGCCTGAAATCCCCCTTCCATGAGAGCCCACCCTCCCTGGGCCAGTTCGTATTTCATTCCCTTGCAGATCATTTCCTTTAGTGATTTCCACCACTCCCTCAGCCAAGCCGTTTTGTCAAATTGAAAAGCTGGGAGAAGACGAGAGGAGCAGGAAGAGAGACGTCAAGATCTGGTCTGGCAGGTTTCTCCAAGTGATCAGAGGGAGCGCTGAGTAAATAGCCAACTTAGAACCGCCAGACATAAATCAACCTGCCAGTCAGGCAGGCCAAGGGGAGAAAAAGAGATCAAGATGTAACAGCATTTAAGGAGAACTGGAGAATGTCTGCAGTCCATGCAAAGAACAGGTTAAATCATTAGCAGGTTTAGAGTAAAAGCAGCTGTAAAAGTTGTATTGAGACTAAGATGAGAAAAATAACGTATAGTTGGATTATAATGTGCAGCAGTAATTGTTATTTGGAGGCAACCATGGAAGGGAAGTCGACGTTTAATGTATTGTTATTAATAAGGTGTGAATAAATGTATTGTTCGAGGGACGC
>JAXCMG010000097.1:1111792-1177844 GCA_034642415.1 Podarcis siculus | reverse complement strand
TGCCTCTCAGCCTAGCCTACCTCACAAGGTTGTTGTGAGGATTAAATGAGGATGGGGAGGAGAACCATGTCGGCCACTTTGAGCTCCCTGGAGGAAAAGGTGAGATATAAATGCAATAATTCACACCAGGGCCAGGGCCTTCTCAGTGATGGCTCCGACCTGGTGGAATGCTCTGTCCCAGGAGACCAGGGTCCTGTAGGATTTAACCTCCTTCCGTCGGGCCTGTAAGACAGAGCTATTCCGCCTGGCCTTTAATTTGAATTCAGCCTGATCTTTTATTTCCCTTCCCTTCCCTCCCCCTCCCCTTTTATGAAGATCACCCGCTCTGAGACCCCACAGCCAATTCTCCCCTGGCCTCCTCACTGGCTCAAGTAGGACCAATTCAGCCAGCTAGCCCTGGGGATTATCTAATTGATTTTTGAATTTTATTGTTATTCATGTTTTTATACTGTATTTTATGCTGCTTTCATAATTAAGTGTTTTAAAGTGTTTTAAATTTGTTGTTAGCCGCCCTGAGCCCGGTTTTTGAACCGGGAAGGGCAGGGTATAAATAAAAACATATTATTATTGTTATTATTTTGGACCTAAGTTGCGCATGCCCATTAATTAGGGCTGCCATATTTCAAAAAGTGAAAATCCAGACACAAAAGTTGTTGAACTCTTTTTTTGGGAAATTCGGCCACTTCCGAATGCCATATACTGTACCTGGATTTCCCCAGACATTTTCAACCCATTTTGAAAAATTCCGGCAAGACACATTTTTTTGATGGACAAATCCCAGATATGGAATGGAAAACAAGCGAAGTCCCAACCAAAGAAGAATTGCCACTTAAGCTGGTGGAATATGCGAAGCTTGCAGACTTAACATATAGAATAAGAGAACAAGAAGAACATAACGTTTAGAGAAGATTGGGAAATGTTTATTGAATATATGGGGGGAAATTGTGTACACTTGAAAACACTGGCAGCATTAAGATAAACTCAACTGTGTAAATAAGTTTTGATGGATGCAATAATGGAATACTGAATGGTTTTTGTAAAATATGCAGGGATTTAGAATATGTAAAATTGTAGCACCCTGCTTGTGGTTAACGCTTAGCTGGAATGAAATATTCAACGCAGCAATAGAGAAATTAAAATAATAATTTATTTGTCAGACAAATAAATGATAGGCACAGTGGTATATGGTTACCAAAGCTCTGCCTGCCCTCCAGCCCTGATGGCCAGCACTTATATTTCCTCAACCCAGCCCCCTTGCTCCTCCTTTGGCTGCCTCTGTCCAATCAGCCTGGTTGAAATTCCTATTGGCTGTTTGCTAGAACCAATCATAAAAGATGCACCCATTTCCTATTACCTTTTATGGGAGACAAAGAGCTATATTTCCTTCTATCTATAAATGGCAGACAAGTAGCCATACATCTTTACATTAGCCTCGACAAGGCACCTTAATTACCAGATCACCTTTGCCCCCTTCATTCTAAAATAGAGCAGATGGCTAAAACAGATGGTGGCTATTTTTATCTGAACAGATCTTTTGTTCACCTTTTCACACACAAAATGAACAATGGAAAGGGAAGAAGAAGGGAAGTTATTGATATGGCAAGGATGTTTCAATGAGTATTTAAAATTGCAAAACAGAAAATCTAATAAGAATTATATTAAAAACTGGCCCCTTCTCTTAATATCTCCACAGTTTGCCAGCAAGGGAAGCCATCCTTGCTGCGAGGTCTCATGGTCATTCAGATCCCGAATTTCATGAGCCCACGAACCATTATCGGATCACTTCTGAAGGTCGTAGGGTGAGTGATGCCTCTCGCAGGGGTTTCTGGAACCCAAGGAGGTGGTGGCCCAAAAAAGCCTGGGAACCACTGCATTCGAGTTTTGATTGTTATTTATTTCCCCCTCCCCTCCCCCTCCTTTTGCAGAATCCGAGTTTTGAACGCTCAGCTCCCTCATCTCTCCGTGAAGCTGATCCCAAGGACTGGCGTCCAGCTGTCCCTCAGTGCCCAGCTACACATCAGGGGCAGCGTGTGAGTGTCCTGCTTCCAGTTTGGAGTTCTAAGGGGTGGTTAACTTAGGATACTAGCAGCTGCTATCAGACCCAGGTGTCAGGGCAGGTGCCGCAGGGCCACGAGCAAGGTAATCTGGAAGGCCTGAATCTCCAGGTGGGTGAGAGGGCCTTGAAATACTTTTTGAAAAGTATTCAGAAGGCCGCATGCAGTTTGCCAGCTTCAGCCCATCAGAAGGTGGCTGCAAATTGAAGCATAGACACTCTCTGGGAGAACTGCTCTCTTCCACTATTGAATACGGATACGGATATGGATATGGATATGGATATGGATATGGATACTATATTATTTATAACCCGCCCATCTGGCTGGGTTTCCCCAGCCACTCTGGGCGGCTCCCAACAGAATTTTAAGAACAGGATAAAAGATCAAACATTAAAAGCTTCCCTGAACAGGGCTGCCTTCAGATGTCTTCTAAAAGTCAGATAGTTGTTTATCTCTTTGACATCTGATGGGAGGGCGTTCCACAGGGCGGGTGCCACCACTGAGAAGGCCCTCTGCCTGGTTCCCTGTAACCTCACTTCTCGCAGCAAGAAGGCCCTTGGCGCTGGACCTCAGTGTCCGGGCAGAACAATAGGGGTTCTCTCTCTCCCCTTCTCTCTCCTATTACTTTCATGTTGTTGGTTTTTTGGTTCTTTCTTTCTTTCTTTCTTTCTTTCTTTCTTTCTTTCTTTCTTTCTTTCTTTCTTTCTTTCTTTCTTTCAAGTTTTAGGTGCAAGTGATACAAAACAAGAGTTTAAGTTGAGTAAACTTTGCTGATAGTAAACTTTGCTGGCTTACATGGAGTATGAAAGCTCCGTGTCTGCCAATTTGACATTTAATAAGAGGTTGAAAAATTCAATTGTGTAGGAGGTTTCAGAGGAGCAAATTCAATTCGGCTACAGAACTATGGGCAGGTTACGTCAGCTCCCATGAGAGCAGCACTCCTTAGTCTTGGGGCGAACTGAGAGGCGTGAGCTCCCTGGGCACCCAGCGCCCTCAACTGACCTTTCCCCTTTCCCCTCGGTGCAGCTTGATTGCTCCAGTGGAGCTGAGGGTGGGCTCCTCCATCCTGCTCGACGTCCGTGTCATGAGAAGCCCCCATGGATTCCCCATCCTGAGCGTCACGGCCTGCAAGTCCCTTCTGGGAGACGTGGACATCCTCCTGGGAGGTAGCAAGTGAGTAGCGGATACCTGTGCACAGGTTGCGCTTGACTTGTGCTTTCTTGCAAGGGGGATGAAGTTTCACCTTAGCTGGATTTCGTTCTCCTACCCTGAAAAAGCGAGTTTTGTTGAGCAGCCTGGGTCTATACTATATTCATCTCCTGCTAGCGAACTCTCAACACCTGAAGAACATCTGAAGAACATTTTTATGTAATCTGAAGAACATTTTTATGTAATCTGAAGAACATTTTTATCTAATCCGCTCCCCTGCCACTATGTCCCACTTGTCTTCCATCATGGAACTCAAGGTGGCAAGCAGATGGGTCCTAGGCAGTCTCCCTCCAGCCCACCCCACAATTTTTTGGGATACAAACTCTTCTCCCTGCGACAGAAATCTCTGCCCATAGATTTGCAGAGGGGATGAGGGTGGTGGAAAAAAAGACTAGAGGTCCCTAGGAAAAAGTGGGGTGTGGAAAATGTCACCCTCCTGCCAAGGATTCTGTCTCCTTAAAGGTCATTTGTGGGGATGGTCTTTTGTCCCCCTCTATTGTGGATTGTATGGGACACGGGTGGTGCTGTGGGTTAAACCACATAGCCAAGGACTTGCCGATCAGAAGGTCGGCGGTTTGAATCCCCGTGACGGGGTGAGCTCCCGTTGCTCGGTCCCTGCTCCTGCCAACCTAGCAGTTCGAAAGCACGTCAAAGTGCAAGTAGATACGGTAAATAGGTATCGCTCCGGTGGGAAGGTAAACGGCGTTTCCGTGCGCTGCTCTGGTTCGCCAGAAGCAGCTTAGTCCTGCTGGCCACATGACCTGGAAGCTGTATGCTGGCTCCCTCGGCCAGTAAAGCGAAATGAGCGCTGCAACCCCAGAGTCGGCCACCACTGGACTTAATGGTCAGGGGTCCCTTTACCTTTTTATTGTGGATTGTGGGTGATCACCCCTTGGACCTCTTCTAATGGAAAAATATGCATATGAAAGTTGTATGCAAGAGAAAAACTGAAAGTTTTTGAACACTTGCTCTTTCTGATTCTTCTTCTCTGTGTCCTGCTCTCCAGTTTGCTGGGCTTCCTGAAACCCCTTCAGAACCACATCCGCGCTGTCTTGGTTGACAAGGTAAACTGGTTTGCTCATTCCTGTCCATTTTAGCACATGAGAAAGGTCTTTGCTCCAGACCTGATCAAGAGGCAATGTGAGGCAGTCATCTCAAGCAACCGAGTGTCTTGGGTTCTGCAGGGTTGCTGTCGATAAAATGTGTTGGGATGTGAGAGGCAGGACACCTTTGACCTGCCTCTTCTCCTCCCTCCCCTCCCTCTCCCTAAAGACAATAAGACATGGATGGAAGGGTAAAGCAATCAAAGATGTAGAAGGGTTGGGGGGAAAGTTAGTCAGTGGCTCTATGTACTGGCTCCACTGTACTGTTGAGAGTGTATTAACTTATGGTCTGTGTGTGTGGTTTGGAAGCAGCACGGCCAGGGAAAAAACAATGCTGTCCAGGGTCGTAAAGACTGCAGAGAGAATAATTGGGTGCACTCTTCCCACCTTGGATCAAATCTATGCTTCCAGGTGCCATAAGAAAGCTGCAGAGATAGCGCAGGATAGTGCGCACCCCGGAAATGATCTCTTTCAGTTTCTGCCTTCTGGAAGAAGGTCCAGGGTTATAAAGACCAGGACTAGCCGCCTGAGAAACAGTTTCTATCCAAATGCGATTTTGGTTTTAAACGCAGTGTAAGGTAGTCTCTATGGGAGTATATTGTATTTAATTATGGGGTATCAGACTTTTTAGGGGGCTAACCAGGCTGGGATAGCAGGCTTGTGGGTTTTTGAATGTCTGATGTAGATTTTTTTCAATTTCCTTGTTCTGTATGGGACAATGACAATAAAGATTATCGTATCGTATGACCCCCTCTAGCTCCACAATGTAAGAAGGATACAGACAAGCTGGAGGGTGTACAGGGGAGGGTGACCAAGGGTCTGGAAACCAAGCCTGATGACTAACGGTTGAGGGAGTTGGGTATGTTTAGCCTGGAAAAGAGGAGACTGAGAGGAGATATCAGAGCCACCTTCAAGCACATTGCCACAAGGTAGGGTGGCCCACCTGATAGCCGCACAGTGATCTGTTGATGAAACTCTTGCATGACAAGACAAGAGCAAACCCCTTGCAGCTGACTCACTGACCCTCCTTCCCCACCCCTCACTTTCCCTTTCACACAGATGTGCCTGAGCCTCTCCAGCGTGGTCCTGGGACTGAATGCCAGGCTGGGCACTTTGGTTGGTAAGTTGCCGCACGAAGGGAGGAGCTTCTGGGTTCCTCTGCCCGCCCATCCCATAACTCATAGCAGAATCAAGGGCTATCTGTGCACCACACATTGTGGAACCGCAGAGTAAAAAATATTCTATTGTTATCGATAACAACAGCAGCATCAATAATAATAATAAATTAAGAAGTGCGCCACCTCCCGATGGTTAAACAGCCATGTAATGCATTTCAATACATTTAAATTGACAAGTGTGAATGCAAGGGCCATTGCGTGGTGAGCTCCCCCCCCCAGTGGAAATAATGACACATGACACAATTATTAAGGTTAATGGGCTAAATAAGGCCACAACTTTATTGGTTACAGGTAATGAGCGGTATTGGCTTAGGCATTGGTCCTAACTGACTATATCCGACTTCAGCCCGTCTGCTTGAAGTCCGGGAAGGGTTAACCACCAGAAGGGGAGTCCTGCTGATGCACATCAACTAGGAACTCCCCCGGGGTCACCACTAGGGGGCATGCCTTGGGCCCTCACTTCCATAGGGTTTGGACAGGGCCACGCCCCCTGGAACCCATTAACTGACTACCCTTCAATATGTGGGGCAGGTGATGGCGCTTCCTCCCCTCTTCCATCTACAGAGCAACACCAATGCCTAACCGCCAATACCCAGGAAGTTGTGACAATTTGCTACGAGGTAGGCGAAAACCAAGTGGCTGGTGCCAATTTGCCAAGTGGAAAAATGCCTACCAGGCCCCTCAGTGGCAACCAACCGAGGTCCATAGCAAGGTCAGGGAACGAAAACCTTATAGGATGGGAGGGTGGGAAAAGCAGGAACAGCTGGCAGGCGGCAAAAGAGGGAGATCCCTGGCCGCACCTGTGTTAAATAGGGCAGGCCTCTACCCCAGAGCCAGCCAATTGGCCGGCCAGGGGGTGACACAGCCGGGAATCCCCCCAATCGCGCCGGGGCTGGGCTCCAGCCACCACGCTCTTGATGGGGCTGTGAAGCCCTCAACCCCACCTCCTCTGTAGGGCGGAAGTGGCTTTACAAAATGCACCAGAGAAAGAACTTCTTCATGCAGCACATAGTTAAACTATGGAACTCCCTTCCACAGTAAGGGCTACTAGCCTAGATGGCTTTAAATGAGGACTGGGCAAATTCATGGAGGAGGGGAGGGCTATTGATGGCTACTAGGCAGGATGGCCTTACTCCACAGCTGGAGGCAGCAATGCTTCTGAATTCCAGGGGTTAGAAGCCACAGGAGGGGAAGATGCTCAAATCCTGTTCAGTTGCTGTGAGAACAGGATGCTGGACTAGATGGGCCAATGGCTGATCCAATAAGCTCATTATATATCCTTAGAATTTCTCATGATGGCATCCGAAAATGCCAATGATGAGAGGAAAGGTGAAGAAAGGGGGAGTAGCCTGAGTCTTTTACATAACTTGCTTGCAAAGGGATTGGGCAGAAAACCAACCCACCCGATAGGTGTGGAGACCTTGTTGATGCAAGGTTGAGCTCAGTTTACCTGTTGGAGGAGCAACTTCCTCTTTGCTCTGCTCCAGAGCCCAGTGTCAGTTTCTCCAGAGCCCCTCTGTCCTTTTTTGATCCCTCTTAATGGGAAAATTAAATATGCTTTAAGGGCTGTGTAAGGAGGAAGGTCAATATTGACCAGCACCTGCTCAGTCAACAGAAGATTACAAGAGCCACCTTCCTGCAACAAGGTCCTGGAGCTGAGCCAGCTGGGAATATATTTCGGAGAATTGCAGTGGCCTGTGTGTTTATGTGTGTTCCTGGTGAATGTTAGGGAGCCTTGAGGGTTCCTTTTCTTTTGATCGATTTTGTGTATCAGATTGATTTTGCTGAGGAAACAGCTGCAAGGTTCATTCCCTGACTGGCTCTCTGTTGGCCTACTGGCTTTGACCAGGTTCATACTGGTTCTCTTGTGAGATCTTGGGGCTGTGTGGTTTTGTGTGGGTTCTTATAGGCAGTTCCAACAGCAAGCCAACAGATCTGGGTCAAGGGCAGAGCTTCTCCATGTTCAGGATACCAACACAGCCCCATTGGGTAGATCTCATGCATCTCCTACAGAAGGTTCAACTTCAGTCCTCCATTCTGAGGCTGCTGAGATAGCAAAGACCACTGCAAGGCAGAGTAGAACCTAATTTGTTATCAACACAAAAATATGACACTTCAGTGTGCAAAGTCAGCCCACTGAGCTGTCTAGTGGCTGTATGATTATGGTTCGATAACAAATTATTTTGCATTTATTTACCCAATTAGAGATTGCAAGCTTGTAGGCAGGGATTCTCCCCGCCGTTAAAAGAACCACAACTTTATTGAAAATTGTAAAAACAATTGCCAAACACAAAGTGTTGTCTCCCAAGACGAATACATGTACAGATGTTACGTCTTGTATGCAGCCATCCATACGGCATCAAAACAAACTTGGAAAATCTTTTCTATTACAGATTAAGCTCACAGGATAGGCTTCAGTCTAAAGCGTTCAGGTCATTTCTCCATAGTGGTGTACTTTTAAATCTTACTCTGCTTACTCACAACATATATACCCTGCTCTGCAGTAAAAAAAAAAAAAAAAAAAAAACCAAACAAAGGAAAAAAAAAAAAAAAAAAAAAAAGGCCCTCAGAGTGGCTTATTAAAACCAGTACTACTGGTAAGTTCTCGGTCCCTGATGTCAAGCTCTCTGTCTTAAAAGACACAACACACAAGGAAAGAGGAAGGTGAGAGAAGGAGGAAAAAGCAAATTCATGCAGAAGTTCTTGAAAGTTGCAGCTGATGCCCGTGGCAGTTCTTAGTGTCTACACAGAATCATAGGACTCTGGAGTTGGGGGGACCCCAAGGGTCATCTAGTCCAGCCCGCTGTAATGCTGGATTCTTAAATTGCATTTTAACCTGTATTTTAAATTGGGGTTGTTTTTTCCCTTCTCCCTCTCTTTCCCCCCTATTATGTTTTTACTGTGATTTTATTTTATTGGTGTTAGCCGCCCTGAGCCCGGCTCTGGCCGGGGAGGACGGGGTATAAATAAATTATTATTATTATTATTATTATTATTATTATTATTATTATTATTCCCTCGATATAGAGCAGTCCTTCCCTTGAATCACCCCCCCCCCCAGAGCACAGGTAGTGGACAGGATCCAGACCAGATAGGCAGGGCACCTTGTACAGTACTTGAATTGGAAGGTACTTCATTACGACGATTGATTTATGAATGATGATAAAATTGCAGAGTTAAAACTGCGTGCAGAGCCCTTGGTGTAACCCAATGTCCTCTTTGTGCCATCATTTCGCCCCCTGCAGGCCTGAATTCCATCAACCCCATGTCAAGCCTCCAGTACGCCATGATGGAAGATCCTGAGATCACTGAAGATTACATCGATTTGGATTTAAATGTAGGTTCCCTACACCCCACTCCACCCCAAGCCTGCAGGGCTCCCACTTAGCCTGGGAACCAGACCTCACATGAACACTGATGTGCCATATAGCTCATAGGCAGGACAGCTGCCCTGCATGTAGAAGGTCCCGGGAAGATCTCCAGGTAGGAGCGAGGAAGTCTTCTGCTAAAGGGCATTGTAGACCCGCCTTCCCCAACCTGTTGCCCAACAGATCTTTTGGACCACAAGATATATCTGACATAGCCAGCTGGACTCATAGTCCAAAATGACCGGAGGGGATCAGGTTGTAGAAGAAGGATGGAAACAATATTGACGGATCCTCAGTTTGTCTTGTAGGATAACCTGGAAAATGATGACCAAAAGTCCAGAGGTTGCATTATTATCAATTTACGATGGGGTGGGAGGTTCGCAGGCTATGAAGGACTTGCTCACAAATTTATTGACAGCTGCACAAATCATGATAGCCAGGAAGTGGAAGGGGCAAGAGGAATGTAAAACGGAAGAATGGTATAAAGAGGTGTGAGATATAGCTATTAACGATAAATTAGCGCCGGCCATTAAGGTAAGACGGGGAACATGCAGGAGAGATGGTTTTGAGGCGATATGGAGAGTGTTTGTAGAATTTGTACTGTTAAAACGGAAAGGGGTCAAACTATCACAAGAGGTGTTGAAATTTTGGGAGGTTGGATAGTTACAATGGAATGGTCTTGGTGGTGGGGTGCACAATTTTATTCTTATATATGGATGGTTATTGTTTGTCAAAAGAAAAAGGATGAAAATGAATAATCCCCTTGGCTAAGTTCTTGCAAAGCTCTTACAGCTCTGGTCATCTCATTGGTCTGATCTAGCAGAACTCTTATCATGTTCAGAGAATGGTAAACAAAATCACCCAGGGGATGGAGAAACTCGCCCATGAGGAAAGGTTGCAGCACTTGAGATTTTCCCCTCTTCAAGTTTAGTTTAGAGAAAAGGTGACTAAGAAGCAGGATTGATGAGGCCCTAAGCTACTGAAGGTAAAGGAAAGGTAAAGGGACCCCTGACCATTAGGTCCAGTCGTGGCCGACTCTGGGGTTGCGGCGCTCATCTCGCTTTATTGGCCGAGGGAGCCAGCGTACAGTCATGTGGCCAGCATGACTAAGCCGCTTCTGGCGAACCAGAGCAGCGCATGGAAACGCCGTTTACCTTCCCGCCGGAGTGGTACCTATTTATCTACTTGCACTTGACGTGCTTTCAAACTGCTAGGTGGGCAGGAACAGGGACCGAATAAGGGGAGCTCACCCCATTGCGGGGATTCGAACCGCCGATCTTCTGATCGGCAAGTCCTAGGCTCTGTGGTTTAACCCACAGTGCCACCCGCACCCTGTACTGAAGGTGATGGGGCCCTTTATATATCCAGCCGTCCTTTGTCAACAACAAATTGTCACTGTTATTTGTGTTGAATATATGCTATATGGTAATTTAGGGACCTAATAGGTATCTAAAGCCATTTGCGCATGTTGCCATGCAGCCAGTCCATGCAGAATGTAGGTACCCTGTATACAGAAATGAGCAAACCAGTGATATTTTTAGGGAGCAGGCTAGCAGGCGGGGCCCATGACTTACATCATAGGAGCCTACACAACACAACACACTGTTGCTGTATGTAGGTTTTATTTTATTTATTTTTTATCTAATATTTTGGAAATGTTCATCCATTTTTTTTCCTTTAAGTTTTTTTTGGGCCCCCAAGAGAGTGGGGCCCTAAGCTAGAGCTTGTTTAGCTTATACGTAAATCTGGCACTGCTAAGAAGGGACATGATGGAAGCTCGTTAAAAGCTCCCCCCCCCTCTTTCATAACACAAGAACACCCAACGAAGCGGAACAAGATGCAGACAGAAAAATGGAAGTCCTTCCATTGTGGAACTGTGGAACTCACTGCCACAGGAGGTCATGATGAACCCAGATGGCTTCAAAAGAGGATCGGACAAATTCATGGAGGAGAATAAGGCTACTGAGGACTATTAGCTGGGATGGCGAAGTTGTACACCCACAACTGGAGGCAGGAAATGGTTCTGCATACCAGTTGTTGGAAAATGTAGAAAGGGAGATGGCACTTAATTCTCTCGGTCTCTTCCCAAATCTCCGCAGGCTGTCATTGCGCTGATGGGGAAGCCAGTCGACTTCGAAACCGCCGGCCCTCTGCCCCCCTTCTCTCTGCCGCCTCCGGAGACGGTTTCCGATGACTCCATGGTGAACATGGGCCTCTCTGAGCATCTCTTCGCCAGCCTTTTCGCCAGCCTGGAGCAGTCGGGAGCCCTGAACCTCCAAATCGGAGGCCAGTCGGTCAGTAGAGGGAGTGTTACTTGTGCGTAGCGAATGCCACCCTAAGCCGAGCCGAGCCCAAACCGGTTTATTTATTTCCCAACATTTATACCCTGCTTGATTGCAATACACACACTCACACTCACACTCAAAGTGGTTTATGGAAAATATAAAAGAATGGAATCACCAATGAGAAGAAGTCACAGCAATAATTTAATTATTTAAATATCTTTTATTCATAAAAAACAAATTTGGCTACAGCTGTGTGATTTACAAAAATCTATCAAAGCAGTTGCTTTTGTTGTTGTTGTTGATTATGTTTATTTAAATCCCTCCTTTTTCCCTGTCAAGGACTCGAAGTGGCTTACAGATAAAATAGAAACTGCTAAACACATAGGGAAACAATTTTTAAGAAGGAATTAAACACACACGCACACACACACACACACACACACACACACACACACACGCAACTTGCATGTGTGTGTGTGTGTGTATCTACACACTATTCTAAAAGAAAAAAAAGTGTTTGCAGATAATGCAGAAATGGGACAGACTTCTGGAAACAGACAAACCTGGAATGCCCTGGACTCTCAGAGCAGGGAGACAGAGGAGAGACCCAAGCTGTTCCTAAGGCCCAAGACTGAGAATTCTTTGCTTCTTTTCAGAGCCACCTCACCACCTCCATGCTGGAGCAGGCCATCCCCTCGGTAAGTGATGCCCAGGAACCAATGCAGGCCTGGCGAACCCTTCATTTGATCTGAGAGGTATTTTAAGGTAAAGGTAAAGGGACCCCTGACCATTAGGTCCAGTCGTGGCCGACTCTGGGGTTGCGGCGCTCATCTCGCTCTATAGGCAGAGGGAGCCGGCATACAGCTTCCGGGTCATGTGGCCAGCATGACTAAGCCACTTCTGGCGAACCAGAGCAGCGCACGGAAACGCCGTTTACCTTCCCACCATTTACCTTCCCGCCAGAGCGGTACCTATTTATCTACTTGCACTTTGACGTGCTTTCGAACTGCCAGGTTGGCAGGAGCAGGGACTGAGCAACGGGAGTTCACCCCGTCGAGGGATTCAAACTGCTGACCTTCTGATTGGCAAGTCCTAGGCTCTGTGGTTTAACCCACAGCGCCACCCGCGGACCATAGCTGTCAACTTTTCCCTTTTCTTGCGAGGGATCCTATTCAGAATAAAGGAATTTCCCTTTAAAAAGGGAAACATTGACAGCTATGCCAGGGACGGGGTACACATGGGCATGCAACTGCCTAATGGCATCCGCGTCACCCAGGAGATTGCAGCTACAGAGATAAGAAAAGAAGAGTTGTTCCATTGTCTGGAGAGGTCACTTTCTGGTTTGCATGGAGAAGCCATTTTCAACGGAGCCCAGCGACAGAAGTGTGCAGCTGTATTGAGGCAGCTAACAATTTTGTGCCCGGAGCAACCGTCCCTTGTGGTTCCCTCCACTACATGATTGGGTAGAGCGTCTCTGCCAGGGCTAAAGGGGCCTAATTCTGCCTAAGGCAGCTTCAGGTGCGTGATGGGCTGCAACAATGCAAATAACAACCCCCTCCTTCCATTCCCACTATAGATCTCAAAGCGTTATCCCCAGTCTGTTGCCTTGATGCTCAACGTGGTGGTCAGCAAGCTCCCCATCATCAGCTTCCATGAGGGCGCAGCGATCCTGCGCCTCAGTCCCGTCATCCAGGTGGGCGTGGCTGAATCCGGATCTTTCCAACAGTCACAGGCACTCTTCACCCTGGGCGTGGTGAGTGAAAGCAGCTAGCCTTTGTTTCCTTGTTCTCCTGCCTTGGTGACTTGCAGCTCTCAGGGAGATGATGTCTCGCTCGGCGTGAAGGTCGAAGCTCTTGCTGGACACCAGCTGTTGTGTTGGGCTCCATCTGACTGCAGCCGGGACGAGTTTCGCAGTGCAAATGCACACCTGTGTGAGAACCGCCATCTACAATGGTTGTACATCCATATGGATCTCTTAAGGGATCATCTCACCTCATATATCCCTGCGCTACAACTTTGCTCCTCAGATGAGGGCACTGCTGAGAGCACCACATGACCTAGAGATGTGTTTGGTATGTACTAGAACCTGGGCTTTTAGTGTTGCAGCTCCAGCCCTCTGGAACGAGTTGCCCGCTCAAGTAAGACAAGTGTGTAGCACATTGATATTTTATGCATTGTCCTCTTGCAAATCAAGCAAGCAAAGCCTGTAAGAAGAAGTCTTCTCTTGAAGTCTGACCTGGTCATTTTAGGGAAAATTAATTGTACTATTGTAGAAATGAGGCTATTCTTTTAGTCTACAATTTTTATTTACAGTCTGCAATCTGTATTTTATCTTACTACCCGATTCTTTGGCAGCTTTCAATTGTCAAGTGGTTTATAAATATTTGCACTTGTCCATCGACACTCTGGAGACAGAGTGTGGCTGCCCATGTAGGATTTTAAAATATAGGATTTCTGCTCTCAGTGGGCAATGGGTTGGGCGAGCTGTGGGTGGGTCAGAGAACTGAGGCAAGCTGCACAGGTGGGGTGTGTTCAGCAGGGTGTGGGGTGTGTGTGACAAGCAACACAATCACAGGTGGCAGCTCCTATTATTACAACAGTTGTGCCTTGGTTGTGGAACGCCTTGGTACTCGTACGTTTTGGCTCCCGAACTTTCGAAACCCAGAAGTGAGTGTTCCACTTTTTGAACTATTTTTGGAAGCCGAACGTCCGATGCGGCTTCCGCTATTGTTTCCGGTGCACCTGCGCAATTGGAAGCCAATCGGAAGCTGCGCCTTGATTTCGGAAGTCAAACAGACTTCTGGAACGCATTCTGTTCAAAAACGAAGGCATGGCTCACAACATAAAAGTATTATAAACAAACAAGGAAAGAAAGAAAGAAAGAAAGAAAGAAAGAAAGAAAGGAAGGAAGGAAGGAAGGAAGGAAGGAAGGAAGGAAGGAAGGAAGGAAGGAGCCTTTGTAGCTTTCTCTCATGAAAATGATCCCCTCCCGGTCTTCTGTTTTCAGGACCTGACCTTAGCTGTCAAGCTGGATGTCACAATTACAAGTCTCCATCTGACAGTTGCCGTCCATGGGTGAGTTCAGTCAGACATTTTACTTTACTTACCATTTTGCTTCCTGCCTCACCCCCCACCCTGCCCCGACGAGGGCCAACTGTTTTCTGCTTTCATTGTGGCGAAGGAGGAAAAGGGACACTCCAGTCCCTGTCCTTTCCTCAGGGACCTGTTGGACTCGAATGTCCAGTTCACTGGTGCAGCTGATGCCATCATGGCTGATGTCGTTCTGCTTTGTCTTGCAGAGATGTTGGTCTGGAGGTCGAGTCTTCTAGCATGGAGATAACAGAGGTACGCCACCCACCGTTTGCCTTCCTTGCTGCGCTCCATGGGCATAGCCAGGATTTTTGCTTGGGGGGGGATTTAGCTGGGGGGGGGTGCTGTGTATTTTACACCCATGTTGTGCTCCCAAGTGGGTCCAATAGCTGTTCTGAGCCTGTTTAGGCCATGTCTCTTTGCAGTATCCCAGGACTCTAGGGGGCTCTGGGTGCCTGAGCACCCACACAAAAAATTGTTGTGGGTGCTCAGCTCCCGCACCGCAGGGTCCCTGACGCAACCTCTGAGGTTCTACAACAGGGGTCAGCAAAATTTTCTCTGGCCGGCTTCCAACAAAATATTAAAATACAGTAATCCATCAAACATTAAAAGCTTCCCTAAACAGGGCTGCCTTCAGATGTCTTCTAAAAGTCTGGTCGTTGTGGTTCTCTTTGACATCTGGTGGGATTCCAGATGTGTAAAAGCTGTGTAAAAGCCCCAGGTCTGACTTTTGGTCTCTCCTACTGTACGTTGATCCTCTGTGTTGTTTCACCAGCAATGAATTGTAGCCTCTCTGCAGACGGTTTTTTCATTCTTACTCTGTGCGCACGTGTATCCGGGGGTCAGGTGGCCCAAACCTCCCTTGCTTATGGGGGAAGGACCACAGGGCAGTGGGCGACACACCCGTTTTGCTTGCAAGAAGTCACAGGTTCACTTCCTGGCAGAATAATAATAATAATAATAATAATAATAATAATAATAATAATAATAATTTATTTATACCCCGCCCATCTGGCTGGGTTTCCCCAGCCACTCTGGGTGGCTCCCAACAGAATATTAAAAACGCAATACAGCATTAAACATTAAAAGCTTCCCTAAACAGGGCTGCCTTCAGATGTCTTTTAAAAGTAAGATAGTTTATTTCTTTGACATCTGAAGGGAGGGCGTTCCACAGGGCAGGCGCCACCACCGAGAAGGCCCTCTGCCTGGTTCCCTGCAACTTCACTTCTCACAGGGAGGGAACCACCAGAAGGCCCTCGGAGCTGGACCTCAGTGTCCGGGCTGAATGACAGCATCTGCTGGTAGGGCTGCGAAGGAGCCCTGAGTCTACAACCCTGGGGAGTCGCTACAAGGCATGGAAGAATCTGTCCATTTCGGCTGCTACGGTTTCTCTTTCTTCCATTCTTAAATTCAGTTCTCCACATTTTGCAGCAATTTGTGATGTTTAATAAAGTGAAACTTCTCTATCATCTTAGTGCAAATTTTGCCTAATAAACACATTTTTATATGCAGTTTTGACTAACAGGCATTTTTTTTGCAAGCGATTTCCCCATATGCAATGTATTTTTTGCCTCTTATATCTTCATTTTCATGCACCCTTCCCCTTCAATATATGCATTTTTGTAAATGTTGGTCGCTTGGAGAACTGCATTGCAAAATTCAGGCGAGTGCGGATTTCAAAGCCTAGTCCTGTGTTTCGTTCTGCCTATTGTTTCGGAACGTGTGAATTGGATAGAATAGGCTTTCGGAGCTTCGTCAATCAAATTTCTCCCCCATTCCTAGTTGCTGTCAGTCAGAGCAGATGAAATTGTGCTAGGAAGACCGGTGGTCTGACAAGGGAGCTTCCTTTGCTCCTCTGTGCTCACTCATGTCCAGATCTGGGACCAACCCTGTTATGTACTGAGTTGAATAGGATCCAAACTGCAGCAGTCTGATTGGTCCTAGAACAATAGGATCCAAAACGCAGCAGTCTGATTGGTCCTAGAACAATAGGATTCAGAATGCAGCAGTCTGATTGGTCCTAGAACAATGCAGCAGTATGATTGGTTGGCAGGAACTACCCAATCATGCTCCAGATAGAAGTGAATCCACAACCTGATTGGCTTACAGTAGAATTCCGGAATTAGCCAATCATGTGCAGCCCATTGTGTAAATAATGTATATAAAGCAGATACTTTGAGGGGACTTTCTTCCATTCCTCCTCACCACTATGAGCTGAATAAAGAGCATGAAATCACTTTGCGACTCTGAGTATATTTCAAACCCATTGCCTTTTCTCTCCCTGACAGATCTCCCATTTGAGACGTGTGGTCCTCTCCGAATTTCAGGATGCTTTCCTGGCTCACGTCAACGGTAATGAAGGCGAAGCGCTTCAACAGCAGCTCCACTGAGGTCCTAGGAGCTCAGGACCGAGAGGGAGGGGGGCTGCATGAAGAGCATGGGCCCTTGCCCCACAGTTGCCCCATCAAGTTGGGGGTGTTGACTGTGTTGTCCTTTTCCCTTTGCAGCTGCTCTGAGTGTGGGGATGTCTCTTCCCAAGCTCAACAACGTCCAGTACATCGAGCCGGAGATCGAGATTCATGAGGTGAGACTCCTTGGGCTGGGCTGCCCCCATCCTTTCCTTCAGCCCCACTTATTTAGCTAAGACATTCCCAAATCACCTGCCTGAGGGTTTCTCCACAATGGGCATCTGGTTAGCCACTGTGAAAACAGGATGCTGGACTAGATTGTGGGCCCTTTGGCCTGGTGCAGCTGATGTTCTTCTGAGTGGTCCATGATGAACACAACCGCTGAAGATGCTCAAGGCCTTCTCCTTAAACTCTGAGTATAACTGAGGTCAGATTGACCCTCCTTTGGAAAACATGGCAGCCTGTCCATAGTAGTAATAATACAGTGGTACCTCGGGTTAAGTACTTAATTCGTTCCGGAGGTCCGTACTTAACCTGAAACTGTTCTTAACCTGAAGCACCACTTTAGCTAATGGGGCCTCCTGCTGCTGCCGCGCCTCTGGAGCACGATTTCTGTTCTCATCCTGAAGCAAAGTTCTTAACCTGAAGCACTATTTCTGGGTTAGCGGAGTCTGTAACCTGAAGCATATGTAACCCGAGGTACTACTGTAATAATAATAATAATAATAATAATAATTTATTTATACCCTGCCCATCTGGCTGAGTTTCCCCAGCCACTCTGGGCAGCTCCCAATCGAGTGTTAAAAACAATACAGCATTAAATATTAAAAACTTCCCTAAACAGAGATGCCTTCAGATGTCTTTTAAAGAGAAGATAGCTGCTTATTTCTTTGACATCTGATGGGAGGGTGCTCCGCAGGGCGGGTGCCACTATTGAGAAGGCCCTCTGCCTGGCTCCCTGTAACCTCACTTCTCTCAGGGAGGGAACCGTCAGAAGACACTCAGAGCTGGACCTCAGTGTCCGGGCTGAACGATGGGGGGGGAGACGCTCCTTCAGGTATACTGGACCGAGGCCGTTTAGGGCTTTCAAGGTCAGCACCAACACTTTGAATTGTGTTCGGAAACATACTGGGAGCCAAATGTTGTTGGACCACATACGACTCCCATCATTGCTGCCCCTTGGCCATGCTGGTTGGGCTGATGGGATTTGTAGTGCAACGCCATGTGAAGGAGCACTGCATTGGCTCCTGAGTGCCATCTTGCACCTGTCTCCTGAGCCCCAGAAATAAACTGTGTCTGTGTAGGATAATTTGAACACCTTTCCATATTGTTCCTCTACCCAAGATCCCTCTGGCAGCATGTATTGACTCTCCGCTTGCCTTTTAACTTACAGGGTTATGCTCAGGTCAACTGTGACCTTGACTACCAGCCCTGAGCTGAAAAGAAGAGCACAGAGTTCTCCTCTGCAAGGCACATTTATCTCTGCTCTTTGCACCTGCAAATCCTTTCGCTTAAGAATGAAGGAGAGTCTACCTTTCTTCGCGGCATGACACAGAGGAAACACACCTGGTGGTTTGGCGGCCGGCGATGAACAGGGGTGTGATCTGGAACCCATTCGCTCAGAAATAAGGCCTGCCAATTTAAAGGAGACTTACTTCCCAGTAACGCACGGGTTCATGCATTCGTTAGGTGTTCTGCTTTCTCAATTCTTTTCCTGTAAATGTTGTTGAGTGAAATAAATACTATGGGCAGCAATTGAGCCAAAGCAAAGTGTGTTGATTTCAATGGATTCTTAACTTTTCCTGTAGAAATCAATGGGATTTGCAAGTGCTGAAATGCAACTGGATCGTGTCCATCATTTTGCCTCATTAAAATACTCTTTCTGATCTCAATTGCTTGGGGGTGTTTAAGCCGTTTTCAGAATGAAATAGCCCAACCTCATTCTCTGTAGGGTTTTAGCCAATGAAGTTTCCCAGTTACAGCACAAGGGCTTTCGCCTGCACCCTTGAGTGGATCTTGGCCATGTCTGATCCACAAGTTGGATTATAGCAGCCCGCGCTCCATGTGCAGCTATCTCCCTCCACATGCTGCTCCCTCCTTACTTTTAAAAAGCACATGGTGGCATTTTTATTTTCCAGGTGTTTTAGGGGCCTCACAACTGCCTCCTCCCCTGGGTCTCCTTCCACTCTAATTCCAGCATCTTTCCCCTTAGTCTTTGCTTACAGCAGCCCTTGCGCCAGACAGTGATGCAAAGAGTTGCTGTGTAAATGACAACATTAGTCACATAATACTGAAGGGCGTTTATGGTTTAATACCCCCCTGGAGCCCATAACCAGGAGAGTAACTCTCCGCAGGGGCCCAGAGCAGCAGTTGCATTGACGTTTTGTGGATGTCAGCCCTGAAATACTGAACACAGTTGCTGTTTCTGGTTGCGGCCAAAGGAGCCAAAGCAGTCACAAAGATCACAAAACAGAAACACTCTCTGGCCGTTGAGAAAAGCAAAGAAGTTTTATTGTGAAGAGAGACACCATGAGCCTAGAATATCACCCACAATCCAGTGCTCAAAGCTTAAAAATCACCTAAATTGTACCAGTGACTGTGGGACAAGAAACCTTAGTTGACATCTGTCTATCTCGGGAGACAATGGAGAAGTGTGCCTTTGGGCATGAAGCTTAACAAGTGCTTTTGAATAAGGTCATTTGAAAACTGCGCATATCAAACTATTGTTTTCCCCCTCTGGGGCGATTCCTCTGATTCATAGAGTGGAGTGGGGAAGGTCATACCTCAGGTGGAGGCTTGCATGTTTGAATGCCGCCCCCCCCCCCCACAAAATTGTGCCTCCGTCCCTGCACACAGAAATGCAGCATGCCAAGAAGAAGCCTATGCTGAACTCTTCATTTCAATCTGCTAGCTTTCTATGCCCAGGGAGATGCTCTGTTTCCATAGGAGAGCTCTAAGATGTGAAATCTTTCACCTGCAGTCTGGAATAATTGAGCTACCTGGTCTTCTGTGTTTTACGCTGCTGCTCCTTTGCATTGGACCCGCAGCCCAACACAGAGAAGAAGAAGGGTTTGGATTTGATATCCCGCTTTATCACTACTGTTATGTACTGAAGTTCTCACCCTGGGCCAGCAGGGGGATACTGTAGATAGTTATGCAAATGAAGGATCGAAAGTGACGTTCAGTGATTGGATAGTTTTAGAAAGTTGTTACAGTAACGTGGTACTGGAGCTCTATATAAGCAGGCTGACAGAGCTCTTCAGTTCCGTTCCGTTCTGGCCTCGGAATAAACAAGAGCTGTTTGAAGAATCGCTGTGTCGTCTGATATGTTCACCCACAACTTAAAACTGGCGACGAGGATGGGATCAATGGACATCAGAGCACAGCCAGATGCAGCCACCCTCTGAACTGAGCTGAATCACTGAGCGAAATCACTGAACGTCACTTTCGATCCTTCATTTGCATAACTATCTACCGTATCCCCCTGCTGGCCCAGGGTGAGAACTTCAGTACATAACAACTACCCTAGGGAGTCTCAAAGCGACTAACAATCTCCTCACTCTGTGAGGTGAGTGAGGCTGAGAGACTTCAAAGAAGTGTGACTAGCCCAGGGACACCCAGCAGCTGCATGTGGAGGAGCGGAGACGCGAACCCGGTTCACCAGATTACGAGTCCACCGCTCTGAACCACTACACCACACTGGCTCTCTGAAGCACACTGAAGCACATTCAGACCCAGACTCACGCTAAAATTCAGCATGGGTTTGCAATGCCAAACTTAAGAGTCCACTCTTACCTTTCTAATATTATTTTTTGTATCCATCTTTTCCATTAACAGAAAACACCCAAGGCATAACCACCTACAGACTATGCAAAGGCTCCTGCCTCCTATTTGAGAGTGTCCTGCTACTAGCATCTAGCATTTGTGCAAATCACCCTCAACTTGACCCCAGGCAGGAAACAAAGTGCAAAATGTTATTGTTGTTTTTATTATTATTATTATTATTATTATTATTATTATTATTATTATTATTATTTATATACTGCCCTATACCCGGGGGTCTCAGGGCGGTTCACAGTTAGGAAAATAAAGGATAAGATAGGTATAGGTTCTTCTTTCTTGCTAAGATATCCCTCTTGACTTTCTGCCGCAGCCAAAACCAGGTGGAATGTCTTCGGATGCGACGTCCCCTTGGCCATCTCACACACACAGTGCCAGCATTCCCTGCAGACGTTGGAAAAGCGAAAAGTTTAGCTCATTGTCTCCCATAAATAACAGATGGTGACAGCAGTCGCGAAATTAAAAGACGCCTGCTTCTTGGGAGAAAAGCAATGACAAACCTAGACAGCATCTTAAAAAGCAGAGACATCACCTTGCCAACCAAGGTCCGTCTAGTTAAAGCTATGGTTTTCCCAGTAGTGATGTATGGAAGTGAGAACTGGACTATAAAGAAGGTTGATTGCCGAAGAATGGATGCTTTTGAATTCTGGTGCTGGAGGAGACTCTTGAGAGTCCCATGGACTGCAAGAAGATCAAACCGATCCATTCTGAAGGAAATCAGCCCTGAGTGCTCACTGGAAGGACAGAACCTGAAGCTGAGGCTCCAAGACTTTGGCCACCTCATGAGAAGGGAAGACTCCCTGGAAAAGACCCTGATGTTGGGAAAGATGGAGGGCACAAGGAGAAGGGGACAACAGAGGATGGGATGGTGGGACAGTGTTCTCAAAGCTACCAGCATGAGTTTGACCAAACTGCGGGAGGCAGTGGAAGACAGGAGTGCATGGCGTGCTCTGGTCCAGGGGGTCACAAAGAGTCGGACACGACTAAACAACTAAACAACAACAACTCCCATAAATAAATGGTGGGGATCGTATTAGGACAGGTATACATAATTTAGGAAGAAGCTGAGTGCTGGAGGAAGCTCTAAGCAGTGAAGAGCAGAAGATCTGGGAGTTGTCTTGCCTTCTCTCTGCATTCCAGCCCATGGAAACTAGGGATAGAAGAATCTGTCCCTTTCAATTCCTTTCCATTTTTCATTTTCCCCAATCAGCTATCCACATCAGTTTGTAATTTTATTTAAAGTCCTCCTGCTGGGAATTTCTGGGAATTGCAGCAGGGGAGAGTGCTCTTGCGCTTGGATCCTGCTGGCTTGGCCGCTGTGGGGTAGGCTGCTGTGAGAACAGGCTGCTGGACTAGTATGGAAATGTACTGGGAGCCAATGTAGGTCTTTCAGGACCAGTGTTATATGGTCTCGGTGGCCGCTCCCATTCCCCAGTCTAGCTGCCGCATTCTGAATTTGTTGTAGTTTCCGGGTCACCTTCCAAGGTAGCCCCACATAGAGCGCATTGCAGTAGTCCAAGCGGGAGATAACTAGAGCATGCACCACTCTGGCAAGACAGTCCGCAGGCAGGTAGGGTCTCATCCTGCATACCAGATGGAGCTGGTAGACAGCTGCCCTGGACTCAGAATTGACCTGCGCCTCCATGGACAGCTGTGAGTCCAAAATGACTCAAAGGCTGTGTACCTGGTCCTTCAGAGGCACAGTTACCCTATTCAAGATCAGGGAGTCCCCTACACCAGCCCGCCCCCTGTCCCCCCCAAACAGTACAGTTATACCTTGGGTTACAGGCGCTTCGGGTTGTGCGATTTCGGGTTGCGCACTGCACCGAATCTGGAAGTACTGGAACGGGTTATTTCTAGGTTTCGGTGCTGCGCAAGTGCTAAATCACGCTTTGCACATGCGCAGAAGTGCTGAATTGCGACCTGCGTGCACGCAGATGCGGTGCTGCGGGTTGCGAACGCTGCAGGTTGCAAACGTGCTTCCTGCACGGATCATGTTCGCAACCCGAGCGTCCACTGTACTTCTGTCTTGTCAGGATTCAACCTCAATCTGTTAACCTCCATCTTACGTTATTATTATGGGATATGCATCTCCATCCAGAGCCACTAGTTCTTACTCATAGTTTACCCCAGCTAGAGCTGAATCAGGGCTACACTGTAGAGAAGAGGGTCTGCTAGGGAAGTTATATATAAGGAATATTTCTCTTGGAAAGCAGATTATCTGGCTGGTCCAGTAGTCCTAGCATGTTGAAATTCATGGAAAAGCATCTTACGTGTGGGATTTGCTAATGGGGAGCACATGGAGCAGAGAGCCCAGACACGTTTGGATGTGTGGCTGGAGGGAAGGTACCACTGGCAGACTTACCTGTGTAAAGTGAATCGCCGGATAATTCCAGCGAATGTGCAGCACTGGAGGCAGTGGGATCCCGACGTCCAGGCACTCTGAAAAAATCAACCAGAATAAGCACAATAGCAAAGAAGAGCAGAGAGGAGTATTTTCTTTTGGTCATGTCTAGACCAGCATTCCCAAAACTTTTCATTGGCCTAGACGAGTCAAACCGCTGCATTAGCAACAGTGAAGTGACCTCCCCGGGTGTGATGGCCTGGGACTCGGGCTCGGACTCAGACCCAGAGGAGTCTCAGTCCGCACCGGATCCTCTGCCTCAGGTGGCACCTGAACCTAGTCTGGGGCCTAATCCTGAAGAGTCCCAGTCTGCACAAGTTCCCCTGCAACAAGCACCAGCTGGGCCGAGTCAGAGGCCTGAGCTGCCCTGGCTCCAGATGTGGGGATGGCCTCGTTGCCTCCAGCTGGGCCATCACTTAAAGCTGCTCCACTACCGGTTGGGTCAGGGGAGGCTGAGGCAGCCCCTCTCAGGTCTGAGAGAAGGAGAGACCTGAGTACTCGCAGGAGGAGTGCTCGCCTTCGGGTGAGACAGGGAGGTGAGTCACCGGGGGATCAGGACCGCCCCGAGAGAGATAAAAGGCTGCTGGACCCTGCCCTAGGTTGCGGGAGCAATGTTGCTGTTTGCCTGAACCTGCCTGTGACCCTATGCCTGACCTTGCCTGGTTTCCTGCCTCGTGTCCTGCCTTGGCCCTGTTGGACTGACTCCTCCTGGATTCGGGACCAGGCCTGGACCTCATTACTCAGGTTACCCCTGGGCTCAGCACACTGGGACATTAGCCTGGGCAATGTCCCCGGAGGTCCTGGTATGCTCACACAACAAGACCCCTCTCTCAGCCTCACTGATGTGGTCTAAAGGGAAGCAGATCAAGACCTTTGGCAGCAGTTGGGCTGCAGGAGTTGCTGAAATGAGGCGTACAAGGCTCCATCCAAATCCAAGTACAAAGAAACGCACCAACAAAAATGGAGAACACATTTTTTAAAAAACCAGAAGCATTTTGGAGAGATTGGAGAGCCAGTGTGGTGTAGTGGTGAAGAGCAATAGACTCCTAATCTGGGGAACCAGGTTCGCGTCTCCGCTCCTCCACATGCAGCTGCTGGGTGACCTTGGGCTAGTCATACTTCTCTGAAGTCTCTCAGCCCCACTCACCTCACAGAGTGTTTGTTGTGGGGGAGGAAGGGAAAGGAGATTTTGAGCCGCTTTGAGACTCCTTAAAGGGAGTGAAAGGCGGGATATCAAATCCAAACTCTTCTCTTCTTCTTTTACTTGGTATTACAGGTCAGGACATTAATAGGCAAGATGTTAAATTGTTTTTATATGCAACAACTGCGGCAAGAGTTTTTTTAGCCCAGAAATGGAAACAAGAAGAAATTCCGACGAAAGAAGAATGGCAGACGAAATTAATGGACTATTAATTAGATAAATTAGATAAATTAGATAGAATTAGATAGAATTAGATAAAATGACAGGAAGGATTCGAAACCTGAAGGACCAGAGATTTACAGAAGTATATGAACTATTTGAAAAGCAATTGTAACCAACAAATTATGCTAGTAGGACTACAAGAAGTTTTGTAAGGAGGAATAGAAGTGCTACAAAGTAGATAAAGAATAGAGATATTGGTTATGAGTTTTAAATGTAACAGGGAAAATAAGAAATGTATACTAAGAGATTACATTGGAAAATTTTCAGACAGGACTGATGGAAGTCAAAAAAATTGAATAAGATGTAAAAATATGTTTAATTACTGTTGAAAATGGTATGTTAAAAAAACTAATAAAAAGGTATATATATATAAAAAAACAAAAATGGAGAATCTAAATGCTCTTATGCACCGGTGTTGCAGTTGTGGCTCCATGAACATGGGAAGGTCGAGATCAGTATTAGACCTTATCCGTACTTCGTCTCGTCCTGCTGCTTTCTCTGAGGAAAACTGCTCTTTAGTGCTCCATCGGAGCAAACAGCTATTTGAATTCTCTCCAGATTGCTGTTTGCGCTGATTTAGAGCTAAGGATTGGGTTTTCCCTGGAAAAGGAGCAGGACAGGGAAAGCCACTTGGACCCGTTCTTTCTAGGCACAGCGCATGTGGAAGTGTGAGAGGGCTTTTCATGTATAGAGGGTGTGTCAGAGATGGAACTTGAGTTGCCTTACCGTTGACTTGTGGCACAAACGTTTCTGCTATAAGCAACTTCATCAACTTCACGAGGACAGAGACCTGTAAGATAGAACAGCAGAGGCAGTGATCCAGGAATCAAACTGGCAGAGGATGCATGCGCTGTCACAAGGGGGATTCAGGCTGGATCTGGCTCAAGAGGGGCATTTTAACCGAGGTGCGTGGGCTGGGGCGGTTTGCTTTCTATCAGTGCAAATGGCCCCCTCAACAACTGCTTCTTGTGAGATGAGTTGATTGATCCCCATGGAGGATTTAAGTCTTGGGTGGTTGGCAACGCCTCCAAAATCAACACCTCTCCAGGAAATATGATCTAGAGAAGATTGTGTCAATTGCACGGCAGCGAAAAAGGGTCTCCGCTGGAATCCATTCAGAGTCAGGATCCTTTCCATTCGCAGCTTAGCAGTTGCTTCTTTGGCTCTGAGTGGCGCTGTGGGTTAAACCACAGAACCTAGGACTTGCCGATCAGAAGGTCGGCAGTTCGAATCCCTGCGATGGGGTGAGCTCCCTTTGCTTGGTCCCTGCTCCTCCCCACCTAGCAGTTCCAAAGCACGTCAAAGTGCAAGTAGATCAATAGGTACCGCTCCGGTGGGAAGGTAAAGAAGCGTTTCTGTGCGCTGCTCTGGTTCGCCAGAAGCGGCTTAGTCATGCTGGCCACATGACCCGAAAGCTGTACGCTGGCTCCCTCGGCCAATAAAGCGAGATGAGCGCCGCAACCCCAGAGGCGGCCACGACTGGACCTAATGGTCAGGGGTCCCTTTACCTTTACCTTACCCACCTACACCAGTTTAGCATTTAGGCAGCTATTCCCAGGTTTGCACTCACTGGGGCATTTGCAGCAACAGTGGACC
The DNA here is from genome assembly GCA_034642415.1 of Podarcis siculus. Classification (NCBI taxonomy): domain Eukaryota; kingdom Metazoa; phylum Chordata; class Lepidosauria; order Squamata; family Lacertidae; genus Podarcis; species Podarcis siculus. The sequence goes on along the minus strand of JAXCMG010000097.1, from coordinate 1,151,886 downwards.
ACTCCCCCTCCACCAGTTTATGTACCTCCCCCCAATGGGCTGTGTGCATGCAGCCAGAGACTATGCCTGCGTGGAAACTGCCTCTGCTCTTCCCTCTTCAGTCCCCTCCTGGTTGTGGGATACTGTGGTGCAGGAGAGGGAGGGGAAGCACCTGGCCCTTCACTTGCCTGACCTGCTTCCTCCTCCTCTTCTGACTCATCCTGTGCCCCACCTTCTGGCTCTGAAGCTTCCCCTGCCTCCGACTCTTGTCTCCTGGCTGGTACTCTTCCCTACAAATCTCTGGCCCCCTCTCCTGAGTCAGAGACCTGCCCCTACCCCCCTGAAGCTCTCTGGAGCCAAACTTCATCTCCCTTCCACAAACACTGCTCCAACTCTCTGTTTTGCCTGGCTTCCCATGGCCAAGATGAAGCTTCTGGGGCAGGCATAGGCAAACTCGGCCCTCCAGATGTTTTGGGACTACAACTCCCATCATCCCTAGCAAACAGGACCAGTGGTCAGGGATGATGGCAGTTGTAGTCCCCAAAACATCTGGAGGGCTGAGTTTGCCTATGCCTGTTCTAGGGGGCCCCCTATTTAAGCAAATGTTTGCGTGTCAGATTGTTCTGTCTATCTGTCTCTCTGTCTAGCTAGCTGTGTCTTTATTTCTGCTACTTTAACACTGTAACCTATTCTTGTCCCTACGGAAGGTGCAATCAAGGCGTCAAATCAATTCAGTCGATCACTAAATGGAAAAGAGCTTACGTTAACAGGTCCAACTTGGGAAGAAACCAGGAGCAGCTCAAGACTGTGGAAAGAAGAAGTTGTACATAAGGGTCAAGAGAGACATCATGGAGGACCCAAGTGAGCCGTTACATCCCAAAAGAAAGGACGGACGTGACAATTCACATCATGCAGCCTCCCAGAACTGGCCAAAATAGGCAACTGCTGGATGCCCAGCCACACAGGCAACTAATCCAGAATGCGGCAGCTAGGCTGGTGATTGGGAGCGGCCGCTGAAACCATATACCGTATTTTTCGCCCTATAGGACGCACTCTTTCCCCTCCAAAAATGAAGGGGAAATGTGTATGCATCCTATGGGGCGAATGCAGGCTTTTGCTGAAGCCTGGAGAGCGAAAGGGGTCAGTGCCCACCGACCCCTCTGGCTCTCCAGGCTTTGCGCAGCTCTCCGCAAGGCGCGGAAGCCCGGCGCTGAGCTCCTACGGCTTGCGGAGAGTTGCCTGTTCTGGGGGCTGGGGTCGGGGGAAGCTCGGGCTTTCCCCGCCCCAGCCCCGCGCCTGGGGGAAAAATAATTCCCCCCCCCCAAAAACCAGGTGCGCCTTGTGGGACGGTGCGTCCTATAGGGCGAAAAATACGGTAATACTGGTCTTGAAAGACCTACATTGGCTCCCAGTACGTTTCTGAGCAGAATTCAAAGTGTTGGTGTTGACCTTTAAAGCCCTAAACGGCCTCAGTCCAGTATACCTGAAGGAGCGTCTCCACCCCCATCGTTCTGCCCGGACACTGAGGTTCACTGCTGAGGGCCTTCTGGCGGTTCCCTCATTGCGAGAAGCCAAGTTACAGGGAACCAGGCAGAGGGCCTTCTCGGTGGTGGCGCCCACCCTGTGGAATGCCCTCCCACCAGATGTCAAAGAAACAAACAACTACCAGACTTTTAGAAGACATCTGAAGGCAGCCTTCTTTAGGGAAGCTTTTAATGTTTAATAGGTTTTGTATTTTAATATTCTGTTGGAAGCCACCCAGAGTGGCTGGGGAAACCCAGCCAGATGGGCGGGGTATAAATAATAAATTATTATTATTATTATAAGGAAGGCTCTTTATCCCAATAGGCCAGAGTAAGTCAGGTGATATCCCTTGAGCCTTATAAAGGCTTCTGGTTCCAGGTGAGGCTTGCTTTCTGGTCTGGACAAGACTGTTGGGCTTCTTTCACTCCAAGTTCAACCGCACAGCAGCAGGGTCTGACTGCAACCGACGGGAGCTATAGTACAAAAGATCTGGAGGGCACCAGGTTGGGGAAGTCTGCTCTATTGAAGGACCACACATATCTGCTATTGGGTCCCTGAAGCACAGATTCACACAAAGCGGCAAAATGTCCTTGCAGTTTATTAACAGGATTTTTATTTGAAGTGCATATGCAAAACAAAGGTACAGGGCGATCAGTACGCAACCTGCACACAGTAGTCAGGGTGCGCCCCCTTTATATAGATTTGCAGAATAGAATATCACCTGATCTCCTGTAAGCCACCTGATTTCTTGTAAACCGAAAGTTATGGCAACTTCCCATGTCCTTACATGGGCTTGCCCCCCCTTTCCTTCCTGCACCAGCCTCTCCACGCCATGAGCCTCAACACGTGTTCAAATGTAAAACATGTGATTTATACTGATAGCAATAAGATGGGGCTTTGTCTCCTGCATTTTACCTCCTCCCGACTGGGGCCCATTCAACCTTGCTCTTATCTTTATTGCCTAAGCTAGACATTCCAACGGGAGGCCCATTTGCACCGTAACATTTACCGTATTTTTTGCTCTATAAGACTCACTTTTTCCCTCCTAAAAAGTAAGGGGAAATGTGTGTGCGTCTTATGGAGCGAATGCAGGCTGCACAGCTATCCCAGAAGCCAGAACAGCAAAAGGGATTGCTGCTTTCACTGCGCAGTGATCCCTCTTGCTGTTCTGGCTTCTGGGATTCAGAATTTTTTTTTTCTTGTTTTCCTCCTCCAAAAACTAGGTGCGCCTTGTGGTCTGGTGCATCTTATAGAGCGAAAAATACGGTAAGCAAGAAAAAGCCTTGTTCTTCTGGCTGGTGAAAAACCTCAACCTGGTGGAAAAACCTCGCCTTAAACAGTTTTTGGGATCATATAGAGAACAATATTCTAATGTCCCCTTCACTATAACATCCCACAAGTTGCAAAGAAGTCCACCCCTGCTCTGCTTCGACTCCCTGAGACTAAGCGATCGTGCAACAGTGAGGCAAGATACCTGGTCAGTTTCGTAGTGAAGAACAGTCTGCTGCCGAAAACAGAGGCATGGACACTCAGTTTTAAGTTCTGCAATCAGACAAAGGGGGAGGAAAAAGTCTCAGATGGTGGGGAGACTGGAAAAGTCCTTCCTCCCTGCCATTCACTGGACTTGAAAGCCAAGCCACGCAGAAAACTCTTGATTCCAACACTTACGGCCTTCATGACAAAGAGCCCGACGAGGGACCCGGACGGACCTTTCGCCAACAAGGCAATCTCGACGGAAAGCTCAATGACGGCTCTCTTGGGCTCCAGGATAATCCTCCGGATCCCGACCAAAGAGATGGTGATTTTCAGCGGTGCCTTCAGAGGACACTTGGGGCACTGTGAAAAGTGTGGGGCACAAAGGATATTTTTGATGCATTTCTCTCTCCTGGTTTTAACGTAACTGTGCGGGGCTTATTATCTGTTTGTTTGGCTGTAAGTTGCTTTGCTGGGCAAGAAAAAGCGATGGACAAATTGGACAAACAGATGAAAATAAAATATGTCTGTGTGTGGGCATGTGCTTGTGGCAAGTCACTGGGGCAACCCATTGCAGGATCTTTCCCCAAGGTCCCTCAGACCTGCAGCTGGTGGAGGCTGGTTCATTAAGGCCAACAAACATCAGCTTGCCCCCACTTGCCTGCCTCCTTAACTTATAACCAGTCTAGGCCAGGGTTTCCCAAGCTTAGGTTTCCAGGTCTTTGGACTACAGTTCCCATCATCCCTGACCACTGGTCCTGCTAGCTAGGGATGATGGGAGATGTAGTCCAAAAACAGCTGGAGACCCAAGTTTGGGAAACCCTGGTCTAGGGCAGTCATAGGCAAACTCCATCCCTCCAGATGTTCGGGACTACAATTCCCATCATCCCTAGCTAACAGGACCAGTGGTCAGGGATGATGGAATTGTAGTCCCAAACATCTGGAGGGCCGGAGTTTGCCTATGCCTGGTCTAGGGGATGCAATTGTCGGTCAGGTTCCTGCTCTTCCTTGGCCTCAGCAGAACTCAGCTGGGAAAAGGAAGATGGGGCATTGGATCTGCTTGTCTGTGACTCTGGCTCCCCCTACTGTTGGCCTCCTTGCCTTCCGCCTGCCAGTCCCACACTGCACCAACCACAGCTGCCTTCAGCAATGCTTTCCCTTTTTAGATGCCTGGCCAAAGACTTGTCTGCTTCAACAAGCCTTTGATTCTTTTTGCTGGGGGCTTTTTGCACATTTTCTACCCCCGCCCCCGCTGCTTGCGACAGGGCCTTGCCCTTTATGAACTCCTCTGCAGTTTCCTACATAAATGTTTTTGTTGGATTTTGCCTGCTAAGGGTGATTTGCTGCCACCTTGCTTTGCTCCGTTGGAGGTTTTTTTTTCTTTTTCCGGCGATGGTTTTTATCGCTATCCTTATCGACGGTGTGGCTTTTGAAGATAAAACAAGGCACACACTTCTTAAAAGCAAACATCCGCTCACCTTTTGATGTGACAGAAGAGACGCAACGACAGTCGTCAGCTCGCTGGCAGCGGAGAACTGTTGGCACAAAATGGCGTTGTGTTGAAAATGGCAGATCTTTTCAAAAGACATAAGTACTGTTTTTGGGGGGCAGGGGGCGGGCAGGTGTGGAGGTCTCCCTGGTCCTGAATGGGGCAACTGTGCCCCTGAAGGACCAGGTGTGCAGCCTGGAAGTCATTCTGGACTCACAGCTATTCATGGAGGCGCAGGTCAATTCTGTGTCCAGGGCAGCTGTTTACCAGCTCCATCTGGTACGCAGACTGAGACCCTACCTGCCCGCAGACTGTGTCACCAGAGTGGTGCATGCTCTAGTTATCTCCCGCTTGGACTATTGCAATGTGCTCTATGTGGGGCTACCTTTGAAGGTGACCCGGAAACTACAACTAATCCAGAATGTGGCAGCTAGACTGGGGGCGGCTGCCGAGACCACATAACACTGGTGTTGAAAGACCTACATTGGCTCCCAGTACGTTTCCGAGCACAATTCAAAGTGTTGGTGCTGACCTTGAAAGCCCTAAACGGCCTCGGTCCAGTAGACCTGAAGGAGCATCTCCACCCCCATCGTTCAGCCCGGACAGTGAGGTCCAGCACCGAGGGCCTTCTGGTGGTTCCCTCCCTGCAAGAAGCCAAGTTACAGGGAACCAGGCAGAGGGCCTTCTTGGTGGTGGCACCTGCCCTGTGGAACGCCCTCCCACCAGATGTCAAAGAGAACAACAACTACCAGACTTTTAGAAGACATCTCAAGGCAGCCCTGTTTAGGGAAGCTTTTAATGCTTAACAGACCACTGTATTTTAATACTTTGTTGGAAGCCGCCCAGGGGGGCTGGGGAGACCTAGCCAGATGGACAGGGTATAAATAATAAATTTTTTATTATTATTATTATTATTATTATTATTATTATTATTATTATTATTATGGCCTCATTTAAATTAATGCACCGCAAAGAGCCTCTCAGTTTGACCCTCCGGCATGCAAGGTAGTTCATGGGGTGCTCTGACATGTCAGAACGCCCTTCCCTAAGGACATTGCAGAAGGAACATCTGAATCCATTTTGCTTTCTGCGATGAAGGGTGACACAAGGCCTCTCCTTATTCTTTTATTCCCAGCCATCTGATGGCGGAAAGCGTTTAACTGTGTTGAGATGTTTTGACTATAATGTTGTAGCATCGGCATGTTTGCCTCCCTGGGCTCCTTTGGTGGAAGGGAGGGATATAAATTTAGTGAATAAATAAATGATTTTTTTTTTTTAGAAAAGCTACTGCACTGTCAATTGAAACATGCATAAACATTGGCGACAGGATAGCGTCCTCTACTAAAAATGTTTAAAATAACCTTTGTTTAAAAACTAGAAGCGTTTTTGTTAGGAATTTTAGGTACAGACATCCCAAAAGATCAGAAAAGACTTTTTATGTATGGGACAACAGCCCACAGATGAAAAGAAGGCAAAGTCGCTACCAGAGGGGAATGGCAAGTTAAGCTGATGGACTACGCCGAAATGGCAAAACTGACTGGAAAGCTCAGGAACCAAGAGGACAAAAACTTTAATAAATAAATAGTGGTGCAATTGACTTCCGACAAGCACACAGAGCACGAACAAGACTGAGTGTATGTGGGGGGCTCCTTTAATTTCACTGCAAACAGGTTGTGTAGTGACAATAAAGGTTTATTATTTATTATTATAACTTTAAAAAAAGAATGGGGATAATTTTTAAGTTATTTAAGAGACCACTGCAAGCAGATGGAAACATCAGCAGAATTTTGATCTCCCTTGTAATGTAACAAATACCATGGATAATGTGGATTGATTTAGAATATAGATTATGGAATAATATGCAGTTGTAAATGTTGATAATAAGACCCAGGGAGGAGATGGGGGGAAGTCGCGAGATTCAGAGTAATCTCTATAAATGGAATATCTTAAAGTTCTAAGTGTCTGGATGCTTATCGCATTTATAAACTTTAAATTTATTTTTGTACATTGTTTTAACTGTTTGTTTTCTTTCTGGGAATGTACCGCCAAGTGTGCTTTATAAGCTGGTCTCTGACCGTAATAAATTATCTATCTATCTATCTATCTATCTATCTATCTATCTATCTATCTATCCATGGAAATACATTTGGACTTTTATAATTTTGTATTTGTAAAATCAAATAAAAATGATTAGAAAAATAAAGAAAAGGTAAGCGTCCTCTTCTGCACCCAAAGGCGAAAGGCTAGCTGGGTGCTGGGGTCACATGACTCAGTCTCTTCCTCCACCTGCAAATTTTGATGAGACAAGCAGAGAAATTTGCAAGCCTTCTACCTGATGTGCCACCACTCACCACTTCCGGGGTGGAAATGAACTCTTGAACCCGGATCTGGATCAGAACCATGAGGATGGCATCCAGGCTTGCCTGAGACATCCCTAGGCAGAAACCATGGTGATGCAAGACAGGGAGGGTGACAGGCCCTGCGCCGACAGGGAGGGTAATGTATCGTCCCCCAGTTCGGATGATCATCTGGAAAGCGGTTGGGGAAAGAGCGAAAAAGCACAGCGCTGTTACTCCAAATAATGGTAGCCTTTATCACTTTATCGGGTGGCGCTGTGGGTTAAACTACAGAACCAAGGGCTTGCCAATCAGAAGGTCAGCGGTTCGAATCCCCCTGATGGGGTGAGCTCCCGTTGCTCAGTCCCTGCTCCTGCCAGCCTAGCAGTTTGAAAGCATGTCAAAGTGCAAGTAGATAAATAGGTACCACTCCGGCGGGAAGGTAAACGGCGTTTCCATGCGCTGCTCTGGTTCACCAGAAGCGGCTTAGTCAGGCTGGCCACATGACCCGGAAGCTGTACGCCGGCTCCCTCGGCCAATAAAGCGAGATGAGCGCCGCAACCCTAGAGTCGGTCATGACTGGACCTAATGGTCAGGGGTCCCTTTACCTTTATCACTCTACAGCCCACAATCTTGGAATCCTGGTACAGTGGTACCTTGGGTTACATACGCTTCAGGTTACAGACTCTGCTAACCCAGAAATAATACCTCGGGTTAAGAACTTTGCTTCAGGATGAGAACAGAAATCGTGCTGCGGCAGCGCAGCACCAGCGGGAGGCCCCATTAGCTAAAGTGGTGCTTCAGGTAAGAACAGTTTCAGGTTAAGAACAGACCTCCAGAATGAATTAAGTTCTTAACCCGAGGTGCCACTGTATCTGGGAGTTGGATCCCAGCAGTTTCTTGACATGCTGAATATACCGGCCTAAGAATCTAAGAGCGCTAAATACCTCTCCTTCCCCCATGTGATGTTCTGGGGGTTGTCCCAACACCCCACATCAACTGGAGGTGGGGGAAGGGTGCAGGTGAGTAAGGAAGCCCTGTTGGGCTAGCAGAAGTCCTAGGACAGGCTAGTGGGATTGGTAAGTTGAAACTGGCCGTTTTTGGCTGCCACGGCTAATGGCCGCCAACCAAACCGGTTCCGTGAATCCTTTAAAGAGACCCCCCCTTTTTTTGCAAGCAGCCAGCACAACATCCCATGACTGTGAATATTCCCTAGATTAATTCTGAGTGGAAGGTGGATCTCCTCTGTGTACGTTTTGTATGGAGCTCAGCTTCCCTTCAGGGGGAGAGAGACCCTGGGCTGGGGGGCTTTGCAGTCACACACGCTCCTTACATTGAATTCCAGCGCGACGTAGTTTGAAGTTATCAATGGCAGGCTGGCAAGCTGATATTGCATGGTAGCCACTGTGCCCACGGAGAAAAACACTGCAAGGAATAACACACAGTGATGGTGTTACAGTCTCACAAATGCACATTTCAGACGCCCACGTCCTTTGCCAGCAATACCATATGCTGCCTACAGTATCCAGCTGCTGATAGCCGGGCTTCAGAACGAGGTTATGGCTCTAAATCTTGTTCACAAGGAGCCATTTCCTGCTAAACGCGGGCATCACGTACAGACCATGCTTCATTTGCCTGGCACAAGGGATGCATTTAGTGCACGGCACAGGGAGTGAAGATAAGGGAAGGATCATAGCGCTCTATGTGGGGCTGCCTTTGAAGGTGACCCGGAAACTACAACTAATCCAGAATGCGGCAACTAGACTGGTGACTGGGAGCGGCCGCCGAGACCACATAACACCGGTCTTGAAAGACCTACATTGGCTCGCAGTACATTTCCGAGCACAATTCAAAGTGTTGGTGTTGACCTTTAAAGCCCTAAACGGCCTCAGTCCTGTATACCCGAAGGAGCGTCTTCACCCCCATCGTCCAGTCCGGACACTGAGGTCCAGCACCGAGGGCCTTCTGGTGGTTGCCTCACTGCAAGAAGTGAGGCTATAGGGAACCAGGCAGAGGGCCTTCTCGGTGGTGGCACCCACCCTGTGGAACGCCCTCCCACCAGATGTCAAAGAGAAGAACAACTACCAGACTTTTAGAAGACTTTTAGAAGGCAGCCCTGTTTAGGGAAGCTTTTAATGTTTGACAGACCACTGTATTTTAATACTTTGTTGGAAGCCGCCCAGAGTGGCTGGGGAAACCCAGCCAGATAGGCGGTGTATAAATAATAATAATAATAATAATAATAATCAGTGTGTTCTATCTGGGGACACCCGGACCACTCCAAAGGAGTGGCAAAACATCTCTTTTTGTTGACCCCCAGTTACAGCTGTTGCTGAGTAGGGTTGAATGAAGAATAATCACTGGATGTAACAAACAGGGAAAACAGGGAAACTCTGTTAGGTCCTTGCGTGCCCACATTTAGCCAGGAAGGTTCGCTTTTGGATGACCCAGCTGGCTGTAACAGATTATTATTAACAATAAGAAATTGCTTTCGGGATTTTTTAAGTGGGCATCAATGGTGAAATTTAACAAACTAAACTAACAGCAGTGACAATAATGAGTTATTTCTTAATTCCAAAATAAGCTTCTAAGTGGTTTACAAAGCATAAGAACCAGGGTACTGCAAACTCTACCTTAACCACTGAATATTGGTCCAGTAAACCAAATGTTAAGACTAACAATAGGAACCAGTGTTTTTATGCTCTTGGGAAACTTTTTCACCCTGTTAATAAACCAAGGTGAAAGAACGACCTCTCTGCTCTCATGCAAAGAATACAGTATATGCGGGCAGGTCAGGAACTGGTGTTGCCTCTAGACGCCCACCGGGAGCAGTTTGTGATGTGATCTGTGTTTCTTTTATGCCTCTTTATCTACCACGGCCTTGTAGCTGAATGTATGCATTTAACCAATGCATTTATAAAGCACTGATGCTGCTGACAATGAAAGTTTATGCTGCCCATAAGCACTGAGGCCCAGGAGCCTTTTGTGGCTCCTTTTCTAGAAGAAAGAGGAACAAACATTCAAGAAGTTGGCAAGGAGAATGAAGGAGAGAGACGCTTTGGCAGCTAGTCAAAGTAACTCACCATTGGCAGTGTGTAGAAAATCGACCCCTGAGACGTTGATGACCACTTCCACCGCTGTGCACACCTGAAATGCAAGGCAAGGGATTTAATACAAAGGAGAAGACTTGGTTTCTTCTGGGTTGTCTTCAAAACATCTCCAGGAGTAAGAATTCATGCTCTTTGCATCGATCACTGGACCCCACTATTGCTCTGTCCATGGTTCTGTTCTCCCTCTCTGGCCATTTTAACTTGGAATTTAGGCTTTGCGCTTATGCCTTATGGCAAGTTTGGACCTGTGCCACAGTTCCCATGGAGTGATCCTCAACCCCTGGAGGAGACTCTTGAGAGTCCCATGGACTGCAAGAAGATCACACCTCTCCATTCTGAAGGAAATCAGCCCTGAGTGCTCACTGGAAGGACAGATCGTGAAGCTGAGGCTCCAAGACTTTGGCCACCTCATGAGAAGAGAAGACTCCCTGGAAAAGACCCTGATGTTGGGAAAGATGGAGGGCACAAGGAGAAGGGGACGACAGAGGACGAGATGGTGGGACAGTTTTCTTGAAGCTACCAGCATGAGTTTGACTAAACTGCGGGAGGCAGTGGAAGACAGGGGGGCCTGGCGTGCTCTGGTCCAGGGGGTCACGAAGAGGCAGACATGACTAAACGACTAAACAACAACAACAATCCAGTTATACACAAGTTGTGGTTTCTCCAACAGAGCAAAAAATGGCTGATACAGGATGCCAGCTGGAAAATTGATTGAGCCCCCCATTTTCATTTTTATTTAAAAGGTGCCCAAAGACATCATTGTAGGGGCATCTTGTCTACCTTGGTAATCTGCAAATATATGTATTATGATATCCCCAAGACTTAATTAACCCTCTTTCAGGGCTGACACACACCAGATCCATGGAACTGCAACTCACCGTCTTGTGGAATGATGCTGCAAGGATGGTCGTTACAATGGGCCTCACTTTATTCACCAACAAGCTGTAGGGAAAAGCAAGTAAGAAAAGAGGGAAGGAAAGGGTCTGGGACGGCAGCAGCTTGTTATAAACTTATTCTGAAGCCCACATTCTTGGTGAGGGCAAAGCTTATCTTGGAAGTAAGACACTTCCAAGAACTGGAGAAGTTGGGCTGCATCGTGTTTCCCCCGCATTGTGATTTTTGCTGGCACCTGCTCTTGTGATTTATTACCTCCCTGAATGAGGCAGAATTAACCCTGGACCAGCAGAGTTACCAAGGGCTGCAGGAATTGAGAGAAGCATTGGCTGCTTCACGGTTTCTCTCCCATTGCGATTTTTATGTAGGACGCACACACACACATACACACCATGATTCATGATATATTGTCAGGTCAAAAATTATGAAGCCGATATCACAATGTGGATTTCAAACTGATTTGGGATGATATACAGTCATACTTCGGGTTAAATTTGCTGCAGGTTGGGTTGCACTCCAAGGTGACCCGGAAGTAACGGAACGCATTACTTCCGGGTTTTGCCGTGCGCGCATGCGCAGATGCTCAAAATGACGTCATGCGCATGCGCAGAAGCGGGAAATCGTGACCCGCGCATGCGCAGACGCAGGTTGCATCCCGTTCGCATCCAGAGGTTACCACTGTATCAATATATTGCCCAGCCCTAATCTCTAGTCATGCTGCCAGGAGAAGCAAAGTTCCTTCTTCTGCCACTAATGATATTTTTGCATTGCTTGGAATGTAAACATGCTTTCATTATTGCTATTGATATCGTAGTATTGTACTGTACTGTACTGTATTGTATTGTTATATTTTACATTTCTATCCTACTCTTCCTCCTAAAGAAGCCCAGGATGACAAGCAGCAAGCAATGAAACAAAATAAGGAATGTCTCAAAACTTCTTTGAATGGTTATCCTTTGATGGTCCCACAACACCACCTTTGAGCAGTGAAGCCAAGAGTGTGCTGCGGCTGGGGAGGGATCTGGTTTCCTGAAAGAATTCTGGGACCAACTTTGGCAGCTCTCTCAGCCAAAGGCATGCAGACGAAACTGCAGGAACGAGCACGTTGAGCGAATTGCGTCAGCACTTACTGCGAAGGGCAGATGATCCTTGCGATTGCGAATTCACTCTTGCACACTTGCATTCTGATGTGGAAGCCGCCCGCAAAATAGCTCTCAAACCTGACTTCCGCTTTGATGTCCACGTCTAGGATGATGTCAATCCGCTCAAAGTGTTTGCCGAAAAAGCTAGGAGATGAAGAGACATTGAACAGAACCCCAGTGAGATTTCTCCCCCACTGCATTCCTTAACCACCGACCAAACCACTGTGTTTTTAATCCAGGAGAGAGCATCGGTATTTGGGGTTCTATGGCTTGTATCCAAATCTTGCCCTATATAGAGACCTCTGGCCTGACGGTACAAGGCGGTTTCCTATGCTCCTACTTAAAATGATCAGCTGGCAGCTGCCTTATGCTGAACCTAAGCATATATAGTCCAAGGGCTGAGCTCCAGCAAGTCATTGCCACCCAGTGGTGTTAACCAGTTTTGCTAAGACTTATGGGTTCAGTAGCAGATCTCTGAAGGCCAGTGGCTGTGAACAAACACCAGGAAGGAGATAACACTGTCCTGCTCTGTTCGTGAACATCCTGAAAGGCCTGGAACCAGGATGTCAAGGTCGATGGGCCTTTGGTCTGACCAGTGGGGCTTGTCATATGGCTTTCTGTACCCAGTGGATGGCACATTACTCAACGACTGTTTGCTCCCAGGTCACAGTCTTGTGGACCCCCACCTGAACTGGCAGTGCCACTTGGACAGAACACTTTAAAACAACCACAACAACAACAACCACAGGGGAACAAAATGTTCAACCCTGCAAGTGATAAACCGTGCCTTCCAGACCCTCCCCTACAATATCCACAGAGGAACACCTTCACTTGGGAAGCAACCCACCCACCCACCCACCCACCCAAAACAAAGGCAACCACTAGCAATGAAATAGGCGGAAAGCACACGGGGGGAGTGGGAAAGGGGGTGCAACTCACAATTTACCGCTGAGATGAAATCTGGCCTTGATGCACACTAAGGAATCTACCTTTTCGTACAGCTCCAGACTGACCGATGGAGTGAAGACCCTCACGACATGCAACCTGAAGATTGAAAATCAGGCAGCAGAGAGAAATGAAGTGGGCATTCAGTTGGCCATGGCTGGCTATATATTGCGGGGGACACTAATGCTGGGTGGTGATGCGGGGGGCTCACTCAAATTCAAGAGCATGAGATAATCCACTTTACAGCTGGGAGCTGGTGGTCAAGCAAAGGTTAGGAACCTGGAGTCCTTCAGATGTTAGGATCCAGCTCCTATAGAAGGCTCAGCCCATGTAGCCCATTATTATTATTATTATTATTATTATTATTATTATTATTATTCAGTGATGGTGGTAGCTTTGCCATTCGCCCCCTCCCACAAACTGGTAAGAACTTAAGAAAATAAGAAGAAGATCGGCTGGATCAGGGCCATGGCTCATTCAGCCCAGCATCGTGCTCTCCCCATGACCGACCAGACACCTTTGAGAAAGCATAAGAGCAAACTGAATCTGAGCAAACACCCTCTCCGTGGCATGGATTGCAATATTGCTCAATTGCACCCAAGGGCGGAAACAGGGGGAAGAGCTCCAGATGGTTCTTTTTACGCTCACTTCAACCTCTCACTTGATATCTGAGATCAACAAGAGCCTGGACTTGGGAGAAGCGTTTGTGTACACAAGAGGTAAAAGAGATCCTTTATTTCAGGTAGGCTCCGTGCCAGCCTCTCAGGTCAGAGGTCATGGCAGCCTGTTCGTTGTCTTGTCACAGGACAACAACAATTCTCTTGTCTGAGTGGCCATGTAATGGCAACCCACAACTCACTGAAGGTGGTCCTTTGGTGGTTTTTGTTTAACTAAAACTATGGAACTTCCTCCCACAGGAGACAGTGGTTGTTATCAACTTGGATGGCTATAAAAGAGGTTGAGACAAAGTCATGGAGGAGAGACCTATTGGGGGCTCCTAGCCAGAAAGGCCCTGATCCGCCTCCACAATCGGAGGCAGCACTGTTTCTGAGTACCACTTCCTGGAAACCGCAGGAAGGGAGAGTTGTTCTTGTGCTCGGATCCTGCTTGCAGGTTTCCCCACAATGGGCAACTGGTTGGCCCCTGTGAGAGCAGGATGCTGGCTTAGACGGTCCCTTTGGCCTGATGCAGATGATGCTCTTCTGAGTGGTCCATGGTGAACATAACAGCTGAAAACGCTTAAGGTCTTCTCCTTGAGTGGCACGGGCTGGAATTTTGTTGATATGCCAATAAAGGTTTGACATTGCGCATGCAAGCCTTGCTGCACTTGGGCGCAACTGAACTCATGTGATTAAAGGAAAGGGGAAGGATTGCCAGGGAGGATACATGACAGAAATTTATAGAATCATGCATGAACTGGAGAACGTATCTAGAGACAGATTTTCCCCTCTCCATCTCCTATAGCATCAAGACGAGGGTGTAGGGATGCATGAATTGCTCAACTGTATATTCACCCAAATTCTCTCTCCCCTCCCCCCCAATTTTAAGTTAATTTCACCACATTTCCGCAGCAGCCTGCAATTTCCATGTCTGTCGTTTAAACCCTTCTTACAGGATTTACTATAATGTAAAAATAATACCAGAAAATTACGCTGGTATCCTTCAGAGAAGAAAATGAAGAACCAAGGTGACAGTGAGTGGGGGGAGTTTTTAAGTCCTTCTCCATGCCTTGCAGGGTCCCAGGTGTGGGCAGGTTCTCCCAGCACCTGCAATTCACATTTCTCAAAAGATTGGTGCAGCTTAAAGAGGGGCGTGTCCACTTTGCCCCTTTAGCTGAGAGGTCTCTTGGGGGTAAATTCTATACTATCAATTGCCTTGTTCCAAGTGACCACTTGCACCCATTGACCTCTGGCCACCTTGATCTTGGAGGTTGTCTTCTTTGGGGTTTTTTTTGGGGGGGGAAGGCTGGGACTTGGCTCCTTTGGGCATCAAAGTTTGTTTTTATATGTCTGCCATGTTCTCTTTGCACCTCATCTGGCTTTGAGGTTGGGCTAACAAAAGCCAAAGGAGATTAAGCAGTCAGGTGCTAAAAGGAATAAATAAATTCAGATGTATTCCTGGCGAGCCCTGAACAAAGCCAGCCAAGAACTACATTGAATTATCACAGCATGTTCCCTGCTGTTCTAGAAAATGAGATAAAGGCCCTCTTGGAACCAGCACAAGGCCTCCTTTGGGTCCGGCTCTTTTCCTCGATTCCCCTTCCACTCTGAAATATGGCGCTGCAAAGGCCTCGTCATTTACTTACTCCTTAATCCAGTTTTCCGGGTGCTTATCTTTGTGAGGGACATCTGGGAACTGAATGGCCAAGAAGTGGCTCTGGAGAAGCTCATTCCGAAGGAAGACGGAGGAGACATCTGAAACACACAGGAACAGGATCACGGCACAGGATCTTGTGGGTGGAAAATAATTCGCTTGGCATGGGTTGTCTGTTATTACACACTATGCAGTTTCACCTCCGGCAACTATTAAACACACACACACACACCATTTTCAGTGTTTACTGAACACTGAGATACATTATATTGTATTTCTCTACCAGTTTTCTCTCACCAAAGCAGTGTTCTGAGGTAAAAAGGTAAAGGGACCCCTGACCATTAGGTCCAGTCGTGACCGACTCTGGGGTTGCGGTGCTCATCTCGCTTTACTGGCTGAGGGAGCCGGCGTACAGCTTCCGGGTCATGTGGCCAGCAGGACTAAGCCACTTCTGGTGAACCAGAGCAGCGCACGGAAACGCCGTTTACCCATAGCTGTCAACTTACAGATTTGAAAATAAGGGACCAGCAGCCTTGAAAATAAGGGACCAGCAGCCAAAATAAGGGACCTGCAGCCTCACCTGTTCCAGGCACTCCAGTCTTCCTGTCCTCCTGCAGTCTGGTCAAACTCATGCTGGTAGCTTCGAGAACACTGTCCAACCAACTTTGTAACCAGAGGTTCAACTGAATAGAATCTGAATCACATGCACCACAAGGCCTATGCAGCCTCAACTTAAGATGGCTCCCCGGCCTGGCTTTGCACTGCAAAGTTTGCAGCAGCACGTGCAACAAAATGGCGTCCAGCATTCAAAAAACCCCTCAGCTTGCATTAACTAGCCACACACAAGGCATGCAAGCTCCACCCCCCAATAGTTCTTAGACTTCTTACTGGGTGAGCAACACAGCCAAGCAACACAGTTGGAGCCTCCCTCCTCCCTGGCCGGCAGGGAGGGAGGGGAGGAGCTGCTTCCTTTGAAATTTAAGGGACATCATTTAAGGGACATCTATCAATAAGGGACAGCAGCGGGACATGGCGCTGGAATAAGGGACTGTCCCTTCAAATAAGGGACACTTGACAGCTATGAGTTTACCTTCCCACTGGAGTGGTACCTATTGATCTACTTGCACTTTGGCCTGCTTTCGAACTGCTAGGTTGGCAGGAGCAGGGACCAGGCAATGGGAGCTCACCCCGTCGCGGGGATTCGAACCACCGACCTTCTGATCGGCAAGTCCTAGGCTCTGTGTTTACTATTTGAATTAGGGAGCTTTATATTGCAATGTTTGCGAAATTGGCTTTTGCACTTGTAAAGCATGTAGATGCCTCTTTTGGCAGCAGTCAAGAAGAACAGTGATAGCAAGATGCAAGATGTGCTGTAAGCCAAGGTCAACTCACGGCTCCCCCATCTGAACATCACAGCTCAGCTCAGTCTCCTCTGTTCACAAACCTGCTCTTCAAAACAACTGTGATGGCCTTCCTTAAATACCCAGATTGCCTTCCTGTCCACTACCACACCCACACCTTCAAAACGTCGCCATGCCAACCCCTCTGTTCTCATAACTCAAACTATCTCCCCTCCAGGACTCCTATTTCTCCAGCTCAACCAAACTCAGCTCCCTGAAGCATCCTTGGGCTGCCTTGAAGGTCACTTATCCCTGAAAGATGCTTCCCAGAACATGACTCTTTTTCTTCTCCCAAGCCCCTTTCCATAGCTCCCACAAAGCTCTTGGCTTTAACCCCTAAGTCTTTCTGACTGCCGCTCCGTCAAATGCCTTGCACCCTGGTGGTGCCAAGGAAAGAAGTAAGCAGTTGTCGGCAACGGGCAGGAAATCACCTCCTTCCTGAAAAAATCCATGGAAATCAATAAAAAGGTTCTTTCACAAGTTTAGGTGGTACCAGTTTTCAACGGATGTGATTCGGAGCAAGCAGAAAGGGGAGCTACTTGCGCCTGTCTCCTTACTAACCAGTGCAAACAGGAGTCACAAAGCGTTCTTACATTTGTGAGCAGTGGTCGGACTGATGATGGACACGATCCCATGTGAAAGTCCTTTTGGGCCTCCTTGCGAGGGGCTGACCAGGCTGCAGAGGACAAGTAGCCCCAAGAAGCTCCACATCTTCGAGCCTGGAGACCTGCTGGGAAAGTTGGGTCAGGTCATCACCCCCTACTGTGTAAGGAAGCAGTAATCTGGTAAAAAGCTCCTGAGAGAGATCTCTGGGGCTGATAAATCCCATTCTCCTAGTCACTGGAGACTTGATTTGTGCGAAGACCGGGCTCATCGGCCACACACAGATTTGTAAGCAGGGAGATCCACAGGATTTTGCAGAATTCCTGATCCAATGGAGAGATCCCGCCACACGTGCGCCTTTGCGTGTGTAAGTGTGTGCGTATGGGATTCTCTATACATATTCTAACAAGTAGGATAAAGTAGGAGTGTACTCACACTATGCTTTTCTCATTTACATCCTTTTTAGCCCTTTTAAATATCTGAAAAGGACGCCTCCTGTCACTTACTCAAGCAGGGGAAAATGTTGGTAAAGGTTCTATCTATCTATATCTATCTATCTTTCTATCTATCTATCATCTATCTCTCTAATTTTTATTAAATTTTCTGTTTTGCAATTTAAAATTCTCATTTTACATCCTTACGATATCAGTGACTTCCCTTCTTTTCTTTCCATGGTTCACTTTACATATCATAAATCCCTGCATATTTTACAAAAACTATACCAATCAGTATTACATTATTGCATCCATCAAACTTATTTACACTGTTGAATTCATCTTGATGCTGCCAGTGTTTTCAGCTGTACACAGTTATTTCCCATATATTCAATATATGTCTTCCAATCTTCTTTAAATGTATGTTCTCCTTGTTCTCTTATACTATATGTTAAGTCTGCGAGTTGTGCATATTCTGTCAACTCAAGTCGCTCATTTTCCATTTTGGGGCTAACAAAACACCGGCCACAGGTGTAGCATACATAAATAATCATTTCTGACACCTGGGAATTTCAGTCTGAATTATCCCTAACCGAAAGGACTCTGAGTTTTTTTGGGAAAGTACTTTTAAACACCCCCCCCCAATTCATTATAGATTACCGGTTTTTCCCAATACTCTTTTACCCTTTTACATGTCCATAGTAAAGGCCATAATGTCTTATGGAGTTATGTCCAGGAACATCATTCATTAGGAAGATCTCCTGCACAAGCCCCATTTTTTGCACGCTCTATTTCTTTCCTTTGTGTGGATGTGCAAGAAAAGCCCCACAAAGTCGCCTTTGACAGCTGCTTGATCAAATAGCTTCCCCCAACATTCCTCAAATCCTTTGTTTAGGCTGCCATTTCCACATTCACCTTGAATTGCACATTTTTGGGGGAATACGAGGGCCACGCTCTGCTGTGAAACATGTCTACAAGGAAAGGGCCCTGCCTGTTTCTCTACTGTTATCGCGCTGGTTATTAGCATGCAAAGTTCTCTGCATGTATTCATGTCATTGGTTTGATCCTTCCAAAAACCGACAACCTTCATTGCAAGCAAAACCTTCAGTGAAAAGACCTCTCAAATCTCCGCTGAGTTATCAGGTTTGTGGTCCCATTGATTGGCTGGGGGAAATGTGCCAACAAGTGGCCCTAAACCACACAATGCAGTTTAATGCATGCATGGGACTCAAATGATTCTTTTTGTT
Organism: Podarcis siculus; assembly: GCA_034642415.1. Classification (NCBI taxonomy): domain Eukaryota; kingdom Metazoa; phylum Chordata; class Lepidosauria; order Squamata; family Lacertidae; genus Podarcis; species Podarcis siculus. The sequence goes on along the minus strand of JAXCMG010000097.1, from coordinate 1,132,997 downwards.
CTATTCTGTGACACTCCCGCCCCACTCCCTTTCAAAGCCTTCGCACAGAAATCGCAGCATCTTGCAATTAATGCTGATGTCTAGAGTAGAGGCTTACCTGCCCAGGTTGCTTTCCAACCAAACCTCTGCCCCATTCCCCCCACTCATTGGCCAATTCACCCATCTACCTGCAAGTTTCCTTACCTTACTGGAAAAAATAAGAAAAAAATATCCTTCCAGTAGCACCTTAGAGACCAACTAAGTTTGTTATTGGTATGACCAACACGGCTACCTACCTGTAACTAGAACTTTGTCCTGACTGGTCACTCCTGAACTTCCTGACCTTCCCAGACTGGAGAAAGCAATTTCCTCTGGGCTTTATATAGCGGCCACAACTGGACTGATACAGTGATAAACATCAGCCGGGGAGCTCCTCCCGGCTCCATTGTAAAGACGTTGCAGGGGATCTAAATGTCCCTTGATGTAGGCCATATGTAACACGATGTGATTTGCATTGTTATCCAATGCCTTCAATTGTGTCGCTTAGTGGGCTGAAGATTTAAGTAAAATATTAAGCTGGTGCCATGGAAAATGCACTTCATTTTGAATGGACTTCAAATGCCAGCAATAATCTTTGAAACCAGCTCTACTAAATGTGTACCTATATTTATTATTATGTATTCAATTTCTGCCCTGCCCTTTGTTTGAGGATCACAGGACAGTTTGCAATATACAACACAAAAATGCCTAACAAAGTCCAAAAGAAAGCAACCCCCCCCCATCCTCAGTTTAAAAGGCCGTTGATAGATTAATTTAGAATCATAGAATCATAGAATCATAGAGTTGGAAGAGACCACAAGGGCCATCGAGTCCAACCCCCTGCCAAGCAGGAAACACCATCAGAGCACTCCTGACATATGGTTGTCAATTTCCGGTAAAATTTCCGGGGAAATCCAGATGCACAGCAACCCAGTGTTGTTTGCCAACTTTCCATGAAAATAGCTCAAAATTCTATGTGTTTTAGCAAAAGAAAAGAAAAAGCTCAACAGCTTTGACCTCCCCTCAAAAAAGGTCAATGCCAGGATCAGTATAAGATGCTCAAACCCCCGTCTTGCCTTGCTGAGCAATCTGGCTGCTGAATTCTGCACTAGTTGGAGCTTCCAGATTGTCTTCAGAGGCAATCTTATACCTCCAGAGGTATAAGAACGTAGGCAGCAGAAGCTAGGCTATCTCTATCCCATCCCCGCCAATATTTCTCTGATGAAAAAGGGGACATTCAATCTTGCTACACACATAGACCTAATATCCACATCTGCATCAGTCGCCACCTCACCTACCTCGCAGAATTGTTGTAAAGAAAGGATGTGAGAGCAACGGGACTGTAGGCAACACCTTCTGGAATGAAAGAAGATTTCAGCGCTTATCCTTATCCTTAGCAACAACAACAGAATCTGTGAGAACATAAAAGGTAAAGATACCCCTGACCATTAGGTCCAGTCATGGCCGACTCTGGGGTTGCGGCGCTCATCTTGCTTTACTGGCCGAGGGAGCTGGCATTTGACAGCTTCCGGGTCATGTGGCCAGCATGACTAAGCCACTTCTGGCAAACCAGAGCAGCGCACGGAAACGCCATTTACCTTCCCGTCGGAGCGGTACCTATTTATCTACTTGCACTTTGACGTTCTTTCGAACTGCTTGGTTGGCAGGAGCAGGGACCGAGCAGCGGGAGCTCACCCTGTCGCGGGGATTCGAACCACCGACCTTCTGATTGGCAAGCCCAAGGCTCAGGGGTTTAGACCACAGCGCCACCCGCATCCCTGCGATCAGGAACATACCAGAGAGTAAATCCTGTTGAACTCAGTGGGACTTACATCTGAGTAAACATGCTTAGGATGGCAGTGTAAGGCTGCCCAATCTTTACTCAGTTACCTGGGAGTACGTTCCATGGAATACAGTGGGACTTACTTCTGAGTAGACAGTGCAAGGCTCCCTTTACAATAAAGGAATCAACATTCCCTGCATTTCCTCAGAAATGGCCAGCTGATGCCACGTGAGTGAGATGAATAAACAACCAGCAATAAAAGATAATGGGAGAGGACTTACCCCACCAAATTATTTGTCAAAATTACAAATACCTAAATACAGACAGTCATTTACTCTTGCTAGATTCAACGTCCAGTAGTGATGTATGGAAGTGAGAGCTGGACCATGAAGAAGGCTGATTGCCGAAGAACTGATGCTTTTGAATTCTGGTGCTGGAGGAGACTCTTGAGAGTCCCATGGACTGCAAGAAGATCAAACTTCTCCATTCTGAAGGAAATCAGCCCTGAGTGCTCACTGGAAGGACAGATTGTGAAGCTGAGGCTCCAAGACTTTGGCCACCTCATGAGAAGAGAAGACTCCCTGGAAAAGACCTTGATGTTTGGAAAGACGGAGGGCACAAGGAGAAGGGGACGGCAGAGGACGAGATGGTTGGACAGTGTTCTCAAAGCTACCAGCATGAGTTTGCCCAAACTGCGGGAGGCAGTGGAAGACTGGAGTGCCTGGCGTGCTCTGGTCCAGGGGGTCACGAAGAGGCGGACACGACTAAACAACTAAACAACAACAAGATTCAGCGTGCTGCCACCTGCCTTATTGCAGGGCAGATTCGAGGGTAAACCGCAGGCGGAACGAGTCTGCCCCTGCGGCTTGATGGAGGTAGAAACTGTCTCCCATGTCTTGTTACGCTGCCGTTTCTACGGGGATATACACTTGGTATTTATTACCCCTGCTGTGCAAAAATCTCCAAATGAATCTGAACTGCAATGTCTAAAATCCCTGGTAAAGGACAAGGATCCTGAGATCACGTTACGGGTAGACAAATTCTGTGCGATTGCCATAAAATTTAGGGAACGAGCTGTGAAATTGTAATGAGTAAGGCCTTAAATGATAATTTTAGGTTATATGTTAGTGACTAAGTTTTAATTTATATATCTTTTTAACTGTTGCTGTATCTGTGTTGTCCCTGTTATACCTAATTGCAAATTAAAATGTATCCCTATCATGTTTTATGACTTCCTTGATATTGTATGTGGGCTGGAACTGGTCTGTGAACGAAATAAAATAAAATAAAATTCATTCATTGCCGGCTGCTGAAGCATTGAAATTAAAGAATTTAACGTGGATTGGTGACCTTTCCCTTCCAAAGTAGAGGAAGGGCTTTGTATGCTAGTTTCACTACGTCCTTCATTTGGTGCAGGGATTTTATTTTCCGTATAAACCAGACTCTGTTCTTGCACCCCTGACTTTTCATGGTTCTCCGAGACATGGAGGGGAGGAAAAAAGAAAATTGGGACATGCCAGGATCAAATAATGAACTGGGATGGGAGATGTGACTCAGTGAGACATCAGTTTCTCATTTTTCTTAGAATGACAAATGTAGGGGAACTGCACCAGAACATGGCCTCCCTCTCCTGGCTTTCTCAAGACTGGAGGTGTGCTAGACCTCTTCTCCAATTTGTCCCCCCCCACCAAACCCCCCCACCCCAGCAACCTCCATAAACTCCCATCAGTACTGGTCTACAGATTCCTGCTTCTTGCAGATTACACAGAGCGAATCCCCTTTGCTCACTATACTATCTGTTCTTACTCTCTGAGTACATAGACAAAGCCAACAGCTGCAGCCAGGTTTCCATGACACAAGCAAAGCACGCCAAGAACCAGAGATCACTATCGCCTCTGTTGCACCACGCGCTGCCTGTGATGTTATCGTCAATAGTGCACAAGTTCAAAAGCACCTCGGAAACAATGGGCTCTGATGTGCCACAGGAACTGCAATGCACTTCCATGCACAGATGCGGAAGCTTCATGTGCACTTGGCAGTGCGAGACGCAGACCTCTGGCCTGTGATGGGTGCAAAAGATGGACGCTGCAGAGTCTGTGCCCTTGGGCCATGTGGCTCCATGCGTGGGTTGGCTGTGGCCATTGCCTGTTGTGGATTGTGGCTGTTGCTCGATGCTGGCGGGACCGTGGGCTGCCTCTGTCATGGATTAAAGCAAAACATTTCAGGGGTGAGGGAAGAAGGCAGGAATGTGCATCTGAGTGGTTCTGCAAGGATTCTTAAAGTGTGGGCCATAGCAAGGGGCTATGATGTTTCGGCTTCATGTTGGGACACACACACACACACATGAACTTAGCATCTTTGAACAAGGCTTGGTAGCTTATTGGTGGAACATCTGGTTTGCATGTGAAAAGTCTCAGGTTCCAGGAAGGGCTGGCAAGGGGCTCTGCCAGAGACCTGTAAAATATTGCAAGCGGTGAACAGAATGATTTAAAGCAGGATATTATTGTTATTATTTAAATTTGTACATTGCCCTGTACCTGCAGGTCTCAGGACAGTGGTACCTTGGGTTAAGTACTTAATTCATTCCAGAGGTCCGTTCTTAACCTGAAACTGTTCTTAACCTGAAGCACCACTTTAGCTAATGGGGCCTCCTGCTACCGCCGGAGCACGATTTCTGTTCTCATCCTGAAGCAAAGTTCTTAACCTGAGGTACTATTTCTCGGTTAGCAAAGTCTGTAACCTGAAGCGTCTGTAACCTGAAGAGTATGTAACCCGAGGTACCACTGTAGTTGATTTAAGGCAGCCAACTTCTAAAGTCAACCACAATGCATTTTTTACCTGACCCCTGATCACCACCTTGGCACACTGTTTTCAAGGTGCGGCAAAGAGCTAATGGCATTGATAGCCTTGTCTTCCACAGATTAGGTCTTCTTACCCACACTTTTCTTTTCCTCTGCTCTTTCCAGGCATGGCCTGTGATTTAAAATTCCATGTCTGAGCACTGCCCCCCCCCTCTCTCCTGGAGCAAAAACCTGCCCTTTAAAGTGAAAATTGGACTGAAATGACTCTTAATCTCAGGGTCAGAAATTGGAGCCCCACATTGGATGAAATATTCCTGCATTTCAGGGGGCTGGACTAGATGACCCTCGTGGTCCCTATTATCCTTTTCTGGCTATCACCACTGGCCCACTGGAGACAGCTCAACAGAACAAAATTTAAGGCCCTATCTTCAGTGGGCTGAACTCCCCCCCCCACGCTGTTCTGGCTGCAGGGGCTGATAAGAACAGGGCTCCAACAACATCTGGAGGTTGACCACACCAGCTCCCCACCCCTGTCATGAGTGTTAATTTTAAGCTGTGAATTAATTGACAGATTGAAGCAGTCACTTCTGTCCTATCTAATGCATCCATAGAATCTCCTTCTTCTTTGGCGATCACTTGTAGCCCAGTGAGATTGTCTTCCATAAACACGGTTTTAAAAATGAGTCCGTAAGTGACTGTGAAGGCTAATTCTGGATCCACCCGTCCTTCCACAGTGGGGGCATTGGTTTCCAGGTGGGAGTTGATCTCAGCATGGATTTGCCAAGCGTGCCTTCCACTTAGCACGTTTCTCCCTTGTGTCCTGAGTTCGAGTGTCTTCAAAGCCCATGACACCTTTGGTAAAGGCTGTTCTCCCACTGGAGCGCTCGCAGGCCAGTGTTTCCCAGTTGTCAATGTTTATACTACATTTTAAAAGATTTGCCTAGAGACAGCCTTTAAACCTCTTTTGTTGACCACCAGCTTTACACTTTCCCTTTTTAAGTTCGGAATAGAGTAGTTGCTTTGGAAGACGATCATCAGGCATCCGCACAACATGACCAGTCCAACGACGTTGATGTTGAAGAATCATTGCTTCAACACTGGTGATCTTTGCTTCTTCCAGTATACTGATATTAGTTCACCAAGTGATGTGTAAAAATTTTCAGAGACATGTTGATGGACTCTTTCGAGGAGTTGGAGATGGCGTTTATAAGTGGTCCATGTTTCACAAGAATACAGTAAGGTTGGTAGTACAATAGCTTTGTAAACAAGCATTTTGGATTCCCTGCGAATGTCCGGGGCCTCAAACACTCTGCACTTCAGTCGGGAGAAAGCCGCACTCGCAAATCTCAGGCGATGCTCTGCTCTGCGATCTGTAGAATAAATCCAGGGGAACAGTGGTGGTGGTGGAATAATAAAATATAGCCAATAATACTTCCTCCTCTTTCGGTCAAGAAGGTGGGGAAGGCAGTTATTCCGTAATCTTCGCATTAGGCAAAAAGAGAGCTTTTTACACTTACAGCTCAAATGAGGTTGTTGCGACATTTTTGTTTTTAAATCTGCAGAGACCGGAAGAGGTGAAAGGGGATCTCACGATGGCACCAAATCACGCTGAAATGTTTTTGACGTCCTTACTGTACAGAGTGTCGGTGACCAGGGACTTCCTGTCTTCGCAGAGAAGGATATGGAGTGATTGTATTACATGCCACAAAGTCATCTTTAGTGTTCTACAGAGTTCTCTTAAACCCCTGCTAATTGTGAAATCTTAAAGCCCTATCAGATAAAGGTGGAAATCTTCTAAGGTGGAATTTAAGCCACATGTCACGCTTAGACGAGGCAGAATGCAAAAAGTCGTTGCGGTGACTTTGGGGCTAGCAGGTACATTATGCGTTGGGAGTTTGTAGGAAAGTGCATGTTTTATCAGAGGGACAGGCAGAAGGAGGGCGGGAAGAGAGAGAGAGAGAGAGAGAGAGAGAGGAGTTGGGAGTGCAGTGGAGAATAAACCAAGCTAGTGAAAGGAGAGCAAAGGATAAAGTTGTGCAGCAATAAAACTGCAAGCACATTTGCAAAGATAAACAGGATCTGACACAGTTGCAAATTGGATGAGGGACTGCTTGTTGAGATTCCTGCATTGCAGGGGGTTGGACCAGATGACCCTCTGGGTCTCTTCTGTGATTCTATGAACAGGAGTGCAGCTATACAGCTGCAACTAAAACGTTTTGGCTGTGTTGTCAAGTGCAATATGCAATTGTGACACTAGGTGGCAGCTCTGAGCTACAGCAAATTCAATGCATTTTTCAAAACGATTTTTTTTTTTAAAAAAATGCATTTTCACAATGTTTTTAACATGCAAGTAGATTCCACCCTAACTGCTGGCATATATACAAATGTGTAACCTTTATCTGGGCCGCTGAACCGTAGCATGTTGAGAATACAGTTTCTAGAGGTAGAAGAAGAAGAAGAGTTTGGATTTGATATCCCGCTTTATCACTACCTTTAAGGAGTCTCAAAGCGGATAACATTCTCCTTTCCCTTCCTCCCCCACAACAAACACTCTGTGAGATGAGTGGGGCTGAGAGACTTCAGAGAAGTGTGACTAGCCCAAGGTCACCCAGCAGCTGCATGTGGAGGAGCAGAGACGCGAACCCGGTTCCCCAGATTACAAGTCTATTGCTCTTAACCACTACACCACACTGGCTCTGGTACATGATGCAGTTCTGTTACGAATGTTAAACTGTCCAGCCCTGAACTGGGTAGGAGACCCCTGGGACTGGAACCACAACATCCGTTGCTCCAGGTTCCTTGGAGGAAGGACAGGTAGGGTTGAAACAATGAAACAGTACTCCTTGAGAACATAAGGGGCACAAAGTGAGCACAAGGTCACTCTCCTTTTCTCCAGTTTTCAGCAACCAGAGTTCAGAACCATTACTGCCTCTGATCTTGGAGAAACAGCCGTGTTAAATGTTAAGGAGGTGGCATCTATTTAATGTGAAACAGTTTATAGGACCAGGCTGGAGTGGGGGGAAGTGTTGGCTGCTTTCTCCGTCAAATGAAGCCCCTCCTTACAAGGAGGGACAGGGATGGGAAACCATAATAAGTAAGCCAATAAAACCATAGCAGGGGAGAGGAGCCAGGGCTGGTGAACCCCTGGTGAGAAAGTGCGAGCCACGTGTCGCACGGTGCACGTGTGTGTCATCCTCCTCTCTGGACAGCCCCGTTTTCCATCCACCTCCTCCTGCTCTTTTTAGCGTCACCTGCTGGGCTCCTGTGGCCTGATCCAGTGCCTTGCCTCTGTGCGCCTCCCCCAGAGAGTCATATGATCCCTGGCACTCGGCGACTTCTCCAAAATTTTCCAATATGTCAGTAAAAATATTTACCTTGGAAGATGCCACCGTGCGCTCACTTCGCACATCCCAGCGCTTATCGAAGCTCTGAATTGGTTCTTTCATTCCTGGTGTGAGTATATAATATCTGGCGCTTCCCTATCATCAAAGAGGAGATTAGCAGGTGAAGCTCTGTCTGCTCCTGAGGAATCTCCAGTCCAGCCGGACAGGTAAGTGAGCAATGCAGTTGCCCCAAGACACCTCTGATGGTAGGAGATCTACAAGATAGAGAAAGGTTCTGGAGACGGCCTTTAAGGCTGGAGACTTTGCTGATTTTGCATTCTCTGCACAAAAAGTCCTTTTCATCGAGTGCGATTATGAAACAAGCCTGTAATTACTACTACGTCCAAAATGGCTCGTATGTCACGATTTGCTTGCAGCTAATTCAGAGAGCCTCCAAACCGTCGTTAATTGGCAGGAGGGAGACAAGCACATATCAGAAATTTAGGTTTGCAAAATTAGTGTGGTATAAAGCGCTCTGCTACCAGTCACTTTCAGACAACTTTTTAAAAATGAACATCCGTTCTGATTTGCTTGTAGGGAGATTAGATGCTGCTGCATCAAAAGCAAGCATGCGCCAGGCCAGGGCATTTCCCTGTAACTTTCCTTCTTGCAAAAGAGTCCAATCTTTTGGGGAAGCAGGTTTGTTTTGCAAAAACTCCAGATCAGCTTGAATTGCCCTAAATTTGCCAGGATGTGATTGAATCCGGCTTGAAAATAGCGACAGCCTGGAAGCACCCACCCTGGTGCAACAAATCCACTTTAGTGGCTAGGAAAGTGAAGTGGAAAATGTGCACAAAAGTGTGAAAATAGTGAACCGTTTACAGGAAGGCATAGAAACGCCTCACAAGCAAATCGGAACAGATCCTCAATAAAGTATAGACATAGTCTGACCTCAGCAGAAGCATTGTGCAAGCGAATGAAGAAGGCTCATTCTCATATAACTGGCCCCCAAATAAATCAGAATGAATGCTCAATAAAGACAAGACTGTGTCTAACCTCCAAGTAAGCCTTAGGCAAACAAAACAGGGCAACTGCATGGTAAACAGGTCATTTGGACAAACCCTAAAATGTTGCATAAATGAGAATTTAGTTTGATGATAATAATAATAAAATTTTATTTATATCCCACCCTCCCCAGCCGAAGCCGGGCTCAGTTTAGTGTGGCAGCACCTGCACTCCAGGACTTTGTGCCTTTTGACACCCACTTAAAATATTTTTGTTTAGGCAAGCCTATCTCGGCACGGAGGCATGGAGATGCTTGAATGTGCTTTTAGCTTATGGTTGATTTTAATTTCTTCTTGACTGTTTATTGTTTTGTTTTCATGAAATTGTTGCATGTCATGTGCTCTAATGCAAACAGAGCTATATCTCAGTGCAAACATGTCAAACAGTTTAAAGATGAAAATGAATAAAAACCACGTTGCAAAAACCACTCTTTAAATGTTTTAAATACTTAGTTCTAACTTTCTAGTCAACAGATTTAAGTTTTTTATTTTACATTTTTGTAAACCACTCAGAAGTGGTTTTTTTAAACAATCAAGTGATATATAAACCTTCCTAAATAAATAAATGAAATATGGTGGGAAATAGAAAATGCTAGATGGCTTGTATAGAGTGAATCTAGGACTGCAGTGAAGCATTTCACGCCTATCTTATTCAGGGACTGGACCTCTACTCTGTATAGCCTTTTGAGAATTCTGTCCCATTGCATCTGGTTTTCATCTTGTTGCCAATCACTTCGAGATTCTTGTGAATATAAAGCAGTTAAGAAATATTCTAAATAAATAAATAATTTCCATTGGGGGGAAAAAGTGGAGCCGATTGATTCATAGATCTTCTCAAAAGTAATTGCGGCTGCGTAAGGTCTCATTTGCTTCTCCCCACAGACAAGTTAAAAATACAGCAATGGTGCCTTAATGTTTTTGTGACTTGGACATTTAATTGAATGAAGAAATTCTGGCGACACATTTGAACTCACTTTTTGTACACCCTCAAAGTCCCTCATTTTGGGTTCTAAATCTCAACCACCGTAATTCATTCATAACCCAAACTAATGACGTGCTGTTGTGGGTTTGTTTTTTCCACGTTTGCTCCTTCCACCTCAGGTCCTCGGGTCCCGTCTTCTCCGTCCTCTTCCGTACGTGGTGGTGACGCATCATGGGGCTCTGTCTCAAGGCAACGCAATTCTGCCTGCTGCTGCTGTTCTGCAGCCGGGCAGCCCTTTCTGACGAAACCTCCGAGTGCCGTCAGCCCATGGCGAAAATTGATAAGCATACAATAATGGTCGGTAAGTGACATAAACTTAAACATAAACTTGTTGGATGTACAAATATGTCTCTCCTGGGAAGCAGTCGATCTGCCATGACTCCCAAACCAGTCCCTTTCGCTACCCTGAGAAAGAAGCGGATGAGGAAGGGAACAGGCTGTTCCACTTTGGATGGGGGAGAAAGACCCTTATCCCCTTTCCCAGGCTTCTCCTGAACTGAGGATGTAGCTTGCTCAGACTCAGAGAACCAGTTCTTCCCTTACACACCATAAACGCAACATAAACCTAGCTCCCTAGGGAGGCAGGGCCAACCACTGGATAGACGGACTCAGCTCTTTGCTGAGACAACATCTTCTGAAGCTCAGCCATTGGGAGATGCTCAGGGAGATCCGCCTTCACCTTTGCCTGGACTTGACTCAGCTTTCTTGCCTGGCTAGATTAGACCGGCTTGACCAGATTTTGGCTTCCGCTTCCCCTGCAAGCCCCACGCTTCCAAGAGAACAGGAAATATACCTCCCCAAAATCACCTCCAATGCAACTCAGTTAAAATGATTTAAATGGGAATAAAACACATCTTTCTGTTTTTGTGGTCCTTTAGAGGCACATCAGATTTTCATACCAGACAGGCACATTGCTGCTGTTGTTTAGTCATGTCCGCCTCTTCGTGACCCCCTGGACCAGAGCACGCCAGGCCCTCCTGTCTTTCACTGCCTCCCACAGTTTGGTCAAACTCATGCTGGTAGCTTCGAGAACACTGTCCCACCATCTCGTCCTCTGTCGTCCCCTTCTCCTTGTGCCCTCCATCTTTCCCAGCATCAGGGTCTTTTCCAGGGAGTCTTCTCTTCTCCTGAGGTGGCCAAAGTCTTGGTGCCTCAGCTTCAGGATCTGTCCTTCCAGTGAGCACTCAGGGCTGATTTCCTTCAGAATGGAGAGGTTGGGTCGTCTTGCAGTCCATGGGACTCTCAAGAGTCTCCTCCAGGACCATAATTCAAAAGCATCAATTCTTCGGCGATCAGCCTTCTTTATGATCCAGCTCTCACTTCCATACATCACTACTGGGAAAACCATAGCTTTAACTATATGGACCTTTGTCAGCAAGGTGATGTCTCTGCTTTTTAAGATGCTGTCTAGCTTTGTCATTGCTTTTCTCCCAAGGAGCAGTCGTCTTTTAATTTTGTGACTGCTGTCACCATCTGCAGTGATCATGGAGCCCAAGAAAGTAAAATCTCTCACTGCCTCCATTTCTTCCCCTTCTATTTGCCAGGAGGTGATGGGCCCAGTGGCCATGATCTTCGTTTTTTTGATGTTGAGCTTCAGACCATATTTTGCGCTCTCCTCTTTCACCCTCAATAAAAGGTTCTTTAATTCCTCCTCACTTTCTGCCATCAAGGTTGTGTCATCTGCAAATCTGAGGTTGTTGATATTTCTTCCGGCAACCTTAATTCCAGCTTGGGATTCATCCAGCCCAGCCTTTCGCATGATGAATTCTGCATATAAGTTAAATAAGCAGGGAGACAATCTACAGCCTTGTCGTACTCCTTTCTGGAACTCTCTAGCTTTCTCCATAATCCAGCGCATGTTTGCATTTTGGTCTCTGGTTCCTCTGCCCCTTCGAAATCCAGTTTGCACGAAATCCAGCTCGCAAGCTGGACTTCGAAGACAGGCACAGTAGCACTCTCTATTCCCTATCCTGAACAATTTCCCCATGTCTCCTGTTATAAAAGGAGAAGCTTGCAATGAGCTGAATTAATCAATCCACAGTTATAAATTAGTTAGCCAAGCCTGTTCACCCCTTTGCGTGTGGCAGCATTGCGGGACGGAGGAGGCTTCACTAGGCCCCCGACGTCAGAATTCAAACTGACGCCTATCGACCTGGGAGAAGAAAGGATGGAAGAAGACTGGAGAAAATTTAAGATTTATTTACAGAAGTATTGTAATTTGGTTGAGTGCTGATTGGGATGTCAGAGTAGAAAATAATTGTCTTTCACTAAATTAGATCTAAGTGCGAATTATATGCTAACTAAATTTAAGATTATGAGCAAAATGATAATTTGTCTGGAATTAATTTTATAATGATGCAAGTGTATGCGGGAGGTGTGGGGAAGTCCAACGCAACAATGGAAAGATGTTAAATGGATAATGATGATTTGTGTTTTTTCTAAACATGTTCTATATGAAAAATCTCAATAAATATATATTAAAAAAACAACAACAAACTGACGCCTATCAGGAACTGAATCCTAGCCTGCACCCTGCCTTGGCAAATGGGGCTGCAGGCTGGGTCTTGGCCCATCTAAGCAGCCAGCACCTGGGGCTCAGCTTGTTTGTTCCTGCAGGCCAAAGTATTTAGATTGCCCCATGCCCAAGCCAAACCTCTTTCATCTGCATTCAATAAAGTTGTGGCCTGTTTTGACCCCAAACCCAGTCTTATTGGTCTCTTATTATACGGGTTGGGGTTCAATGCCTGGTCCTGCAAGTTGTGTTCACAGTGAATGCTTTTATTAAAAACCGATATGTTTAGTATCCTCAAATGTGAACCAGACACATTCTCATATTAATATCATTTAGGTGTTTTAAATATGTCTGTGTAACCTATTCAGATATGCTTTTTTAAAAATAGTAACTGTTTTTATTTGATGCAGTTTTATTAGATGTTGCTAAAATTATTTTTCTTGATGATAGCAGACTGTGTTTCATCAAAATACTGGCGAAAGTTGCAACACTTGTGATTTATTGGATTCTTTTGTGTAGATGGATATTTTGTGGAATGAACCCTTCGTTTCTTTATTGTTATTTTTATTGAGAAAGCTTAGAAGAATATAGCTCCTTCAGAGGCAAAAAAATTAGTATAAATATCCTTTCCTTTGAGCATCTAACCCTTTTTCTTTCAAGAGGACTCATATCGCCTTTTGTGTGTGTTCCGGCCTTGGTAACTCAGAAAACTTATGATTTAATAAGGGCTTCTCAGTTCTGCACCAGTATTCTAGATTTACAGTGTTAGGTTATATTTCATAATGTATATAAGCTGTTTCACAATGCTCTTCTGATCTCCTCTTCTGTAAAGCTTGATTAAGTTTTACTTAGTGAAAGTAATATATTTGCTAAGCCTATGGGTCTAAGGGACGCGGGTGGCGCTGTGGGTTAAACCACAGAGCCTAGGACTTGCCGATCAGAAGGTCGGCGGTTCGAATCCCCGCGACGGGGTGAGCTCCCATTGCTTGGTCCCTGCTCCTGCCAACCTAGCAGTTCGAAAGCACATCAAAGTGCAAGTAGATAAAGAGGTACCACTCCGGCGTGAAGGTAAACGATCCCTGACATTAGGTCCAGTTGTGGCCGACTCTGGGGTTGCAGCGCTCATCTCGCTTTATTGGCCGAGGGAGCCGGCGTATAGCTTCCGGGTCATGTGGCCAGCATGACTAAGCCGCTTCTGGCGAACCAGAGCAGCGCACGGAAACACCGTTTACCTTTCCGCCGGAGCGGTACCTATTTATCTACTTGCACTCTGACGTGCTTTCAAACTGCTAGGTTGGCAGGAGCAGGGACCGAGCAACGGGAGCTCACTCCGTCACAGGGATTCGAACCGACGACCTTCTGCTTGGCAAGCCCCAGGCTCTGTGGTTTAACCCACAGCGCCACCCATGTCCCCAAAGTCATCATGTACCCAAACCCTATAAGGAAGCTTTACAAAGCCTGCTTTAAAATCTTGGTTAAACAAGAACCCTGACTAGACTTAACTCTTTAAAGGGGGGAAATTTAGAGAGGGGGTGTCCTGCTAATAATAAGCTAAACAGAGGCTGGATGGTGATCTGTCAAGGATTCTTTAGTTGTGATTCCTGCATTGCAGGGGGTTAGACTAGATGACTCTTGGTGTCCCTTCCAACTGCACAGTTCTACAATTCTAATAGTAATGGAGGAATGGCCTTACCTGTGGGCTGCTTCATAGTGAACGATGGCAACCTGGCTCTGCTGGTCTAATTCACGGGTTGGCATATCTCTTTCAGCTTCCAAGAAATCCATGACTGACAGCAACATTATGGAGGAACTGGCAGAATCTGCAGCCAAAAACCAGGGTGGTGCGAAAGCTATCAAAGGCATCAAAGGGTGAGGCATTTTGGGGAGGGGGCCGCTTTGTCAGCCTGTACCAACAGGAAGTGGACCTGGCATGCCAGTGCGCCAGTAGAAATGTGTCAAGAAGACCTTCTCTGGCGATCCCTTGCAGCCACGTAAGATTGTCTTCCATGAATATGGTCTTAACGGTGTGTCCGTAGGTGACTCTGGAGGCCAGTTCTGGATCCACACGACCTTCCACAGTGGGGACATTGGTTTCCAGGTGGGAGTTGATCACGGTGTGGATTTGCCAAGCGTGCCTTCCTCTTAGCACGTTTCTCCCTTGTGTCCTGAGTTCGAGTGTCTTCAAAGCCCAGGACACCTTTGGTAAAAGCTGTTCTCCAACTGGAGCGCTCACAGGCCAGTGTTTCCCAATTGTTGGTGTTCATACCACATTTTTAAAGATTTGTCTTGAGTGAGTCTTTAAACCTCCTTTGTTGACCACCAGCATTACACTTTCCATTTTAAAGTTCAGAATAGAGTATTTGCTTTGGAAAACGATCATCAGGCATCCACACAACACGACCAGTCCAACGAAGTTGATGTTGAAGAATCATTGCTTCAACACTGGTGATTTTTGCTTCTTCCAGTATACTGGTATTAGTTCGCCTGTCTTCTCAAGTGATATAAAAAAATATGAAAAATATGTAAAAGTGCGGATTTCTCCTGTTTGACGTGCAGAGTGTTTGAGGACCGGGACATTCGCAGGGAAACCAAAATACTTGTTTACAAAGCTATTGTACTACCAACCTTACTGTATGCTTGTGAAACATGGATCACTTATAAACGCCATCTCCAACTCCTTGAAAGATTCCATCAATGGTGTCTCCAAAAAATTATACATATCACTTGGGAAGACAGGCGAACTAATGCCAGTGTACTGGAAGAAGTTGAGAAGATCAACACATATTTTAACTTGGCCCACGGAATGCTGTCCCTGTATGCAAAAACTATAAGTGACAGCCTCTTGCAATGACCTGTTTTAATGTTTTAATGCTGTCTTTTAGTCTTGTTCTTAAGTTGTATTTCAATTTGTTTTTATATCGGGTGTTAGCCGTCTTGGCTGGGGAGGGCGGGATATAAATAAAATTTATTATTATTATTATTATTTGGAAAGCGCTGTCCTGTCACACAAACATTTGGGTCGGTATGGGGAAGGAATTTTATTTAAAAAGTGTATTGACTGGGGTAACAGGGTCTGTAAAAATGCCTACTTTATTGGGGAGGGGTAAATACAACAATGCGACTCCCTTTTTCCCTCCTAAAAAGTAAGGGGAAATGTGTGTGCGTCTTATGGAGCGAATGCAGGCTGCGCAGCTATCCCAGAAGCCAGAACAGCAAGAGGGATTGCTGCTTTCACTGCGCAGCGATCCCTCTTGCTGTTCTGGCTTCTGAGATTCAGAATTTTTTTCTTCTTGTTTTCCTCCTCCAAAAACTAGGTGCGTCTTGTGGTCTGGTGCGTCTTATAGAACGAAAAATTCGGTATATTAGGGAAAAACTGCTTTGCCAAAAATATGTAAATTTGGCAGAAGCGCATAGAAGCCTGTGCAGATTAGGAATCCCCCCCCCACAGTGCTGATGATTTTTTTTGCGAGGACTTTTTAAAGAATAAATAAGTGATGTGGAAAATAAAGACTAGAAATAAAGAGAAGCTGATATATTTCTCCTAATTTAGTCCCCAATGAGTTGCATTTTTAAATTTTATTTTATTTATTAAATTTCTATAGCGCTGTCCACCTGAGGATCCCAGGGTGGTTTACACTATAAAAAACACAAAAATGCATAATATGGTAACCTCCCCCCCACCCCCACCCAGTTTTTGTTTGGGGGTCCCAGCGCTTTCCCCCAGAAAGCCCTCATTTTACTCTCTGCTTCAATGCATTGTGTCTTTTGTCCCATAGGCTGAAAGTTACAGATATCAAGCCCCCCGAGATTGAAATACACTTGCAAGCACCTGCGAACATCAAGATGCCAGTGGTAACTCAGATAACAATTGCTGGGAAAAGGTGAGCCAGAGCTTGCTTCCAAATACAGGGCAAGATCTCAGAGGGTGGTTCGGAGAAAGACACAGCAGCAGCCCAGTCCTTTAGGTGACCCCAAGGATGCACTAGGTCAGGGGTGGCCAACATGGTGACCCCCAGAGTTTGATGGGCTCACTTGCGTGGCAAGTCCCCTCCCCAAGTGAAATGAAGACACTGGACACGTTATTTAAGGTTAATGGGCATAAGAAGGCCACAACTTTATTGATTACAGAATTGAAAGGTATTGGCCTTAGGCATTGGCTCCTATCGACTACCCGGCATGGAGACCGGGAAGGGTTATCTACAAGCCGTGGGAGTCCTGTTGAAGTACGCCAACTAGGATCCCACGGGTGTCACCGCTCGGGGGCGTGCCGGGGGCCCTTACCTCCCTAGGTTTCGGACAAGGCAACGCCCCCCGGAGTCCTCTACCGGACTACCCTTTTCCTTGGGGGAAGGTGATGGCGCTTCCTTCCCCCCCATTCATTTGCATAACAATAACCCCTGCCAGTAGATTCTGAATTTAGACAACGGTTTGGTCCCTGTGAAGTGTGAGAGAGGGCCAAGTATGGCAGAAACTGCTGTCCCTAAGAACCAGATTTCATTTTGTGCAGCTTCATTGGTGGCACCATGGAGATCACGGTGAAATCAAAAATGACAACAGTCAGCGGCATGGAATACGATGAGAATAAAGAACTCAGGTTGAAAGCAAAGAGTTGTGAGGTGGAGCTGATAAGCTGCAAAACCAACCTTCCCAGCAGGTGAGTCCCAGCAAGATTCCAAGGAAGAGCTTTGAGTTCTGCTCTGGCCAGCAGTCCAGTTCTCTGCAGTCCATATTCTCTGAGTACGCAGAATAGGGGTGTTTTCGTCCTGTGTTTTTTGATGGCAGCATCCAGTCGAAAGGTTTCCCATCGCTATTGGTCTGCAAGGCATTCCCTGAGCAGGCAAAGCTGCTCTGTGTTGCCAGTTGCCCCGTCTTAGGACCCAGACTCCCCCTGCCAACTGCTATCAGAAGGGGCAGAGAAGGAAATTGTGTTCGTCATTGTGGCGATCACACAGGGTCCCCAGACATTTGAGCTTCCTGCAGCCAATGGGAAGCCGGCCAGCGTCGCCAAAGGCGGTCCCCGCTCTGCTCCACGCTGGTTTAGTGCGGTGCATGGAAGCCCATGGGCCTTAGGTTGTCAACTCCTGCCATAGATGGTTTCATTAGCCAAAGGCCTGCGAGAAGAGGGATGTTTTTGCCTGGTGTTTAAAGATATGCGATGAAGACACCATGTGAACCTCCTTAGCATGCTTTCAACCAGAGGGTAGAAAACAAGTCATGATTCGCAGGAGGTACCGTATTTTTCGCTCTATAGGATGCACCTTTTCCACTCCCAAAATTAGGGGGAAATGTGTGTGCGTCCTATAGAGGGAATGCAGGCTGTGCGGCTAAGCCCAAAGCCAGAACCCCGCTGCTCTGCGGAGGCTTCAAAGGCTGCGCTCTGGGGGCTCCAGGCAGCTATCTGCAAGCCTTCCGAGCACAGCAGGGGTTCCCGCTGCACTTGGAAGGCTTGCGGATAGCTGCCTGTTCTGGGGGTTGGGGTCGGGGGAAGCTCGGGCTTCCCCCGCCCCAGCCCCGTGGCTGAAAATGAAGCCAAGACAGCGAGCGGGATCCAAAAGATTTTTTCCCCCTTGATTTCCCCCCCAAAATTAGGTGCGCCCTATGGTCCGGTGCGCCGGGACGCGGGTGGCGCTGTGGGTAAAAGACTCAGCACCTAGGGCTTGCCGATCGAAAGGTCGGCGGTTGGAATCCCCGCGGCGGGGTGCACTCCCGTTGCTCGGTCCCAGCACCTGCCAACCCAGCAGTTCGAAAGCACCCCCAGGTGCAAGTAGATAAATAGGGACCGCTTACTGGCGGGAAGGTAAATGGCATTCCGTGTGCTGCACTGGCTCGCCAGATGCAGCTTTGTCACGCTGGCCACATGACCCGGAAGTGTCTCCGGACAGCGCTGGCCCCCGGCCTATAGAGTGAGATGGGCGCACAACCCCAGAATCTGTCAAGACTGGCCCGTACGGGCAGGGGTACCTTTACCTTTACCTTATGGTCCGGTGCGCCTTATGGAGCGAAAAATACGGTATTTGTATTGGCTCCCCAGCAGGGATAAAAGTATCTTCCCTGGAGACTGGGGTTGGGGTGTTGGCACAGGACAAGTGGAAGTGTGGACAAGCTGTTAGATACCCTCTGGAGGAAAAAGACCCCCCAAAAACTTCAATTCATTGGTGAACAGAAGTTCCCTGGGCATTGCTGGTCTCAAAACCTATGAGGATGGCTGTGTATCAATGGCAACTCTTATTAAAAGCAGCCGCATTCATAGGTTTTGATG
Organism: Podarcis siculus; assembly: GCA_034642415.1. Classification (NCBI taxonomy): domain Eukaryota; kingdom Metazoa; phylum Chordata; class Lepidosauria; order Squamata; family Lacertidae; genus Podarcis; species Podarcis siculus. The sequence goes on along the minus strand of JAXCMG010000097.1, from coordinate 1,114,255 downwards.
CCAGGAAAGAAGCGATGGCTCTTGTTCTCAGCTCAGATCTCCCAACACCTCGTGTTCACGAAGTCCCTTTACCTCCCCACAGCATGCTTCCGAAGATTGTGAACAAATTTCTTAATTCTACCCTCACTAAAGTCCTCCCCGGCATGGTGAGTCTGATGGACCTGAAAGGGAACTTACGGGGGTGGTCTGTTGAGGTTGTGCAGAACTATGCTTGGTGCACAGCTCACATGAAAACATGTTAATAGCAGCTGAGTCCGCTTCAATGCCCTTCGGGTTTCTCTCTCTTCTAGATGTGCCCAGCAGCAGACAAAGTGCTTCTACACATAGAAGAGAAAATGAAGAAAGCATTTGGTAAGCTCAGCTGGCACCTTCTACGCCAGCCTTGGTCAACCTGTGCCCTCTGGGAGTGTTGGTCTTCAGCTCCCAGCCAGTGTAGTCCATAATGCCTGGAGGGCACCAGGTTGACCAAGGCTGTTTGTTCTATACTGCTCCTTTTATCTCTTAAAAACTGGTGGCTCGGTTCAGGTCAGTGCCCCAGGTATGTGGCGAACTAGGACCAAGATGACCCACAAGCTTTATGAATGAAGGACCCTGTTCATTCCGCTATATATAACCCAGGTGGTTATCTGAATATGGATTTAAACAAACAGCTCCTCCAGTGGTCCTCAACCTGTCCACAGTTCTTTCCACTTTGACTTACTTGCCAAGGAAATCCTGCGCATTGCAATGGGAATCTTGCAAGTGGGCATTCGGCAGAGAATGTGCACGTTCATTTTTCTCAGACTAAAGTCAGACGGAGCCGTAGCTTTGGAAAAGAGCTCAGGCACCAAAGCTACGGCCTCTGGCATCCTTCTTTCTTAGCAACCTGTTCTGGCTTATCATAGAATCTATGACAGAGTTGGAAGGGACCCCAAGAGTCATCCAGTCAACCCCCTCCCCTGTAGTAGTAGTAGTAGTAGTAGTAATAATAATAATAATAATAATAATAATAATAATAATAATAATAATTTATTATTTGTACCCTGCCCATCTGGCTGGGTTTCCCCAGCCACTCTGGGCAGCTTCCAACAAAGATTAAAAATACAGCAAAATGAAGGAATCTCAACTAAAGCATCCATGGCATCCATGGTCTTCCAGCCTCTGCTTAAAAACCTCCACAACCTCCCAAGGGAGACGACACTTACCTTTCCTCCGTTCTTTCCAGGCACAGCCTGTGGTTTAAAGCTCAGTGTCCACATACCCTTGTTTTTGCTCTGGGCTTTCCCCATGAAAACCTGCTCTTTAAAACTCAATCGGAGCAAACAGCAATCTGAGGGAAACCCAAAGACGTTTGCTCCAATTGAGCGCTAAAGAGCAGATTTTTGCAGGGAAAGCTCAGGGTGATGATGATGATGATGATGATGATGTTTGGACTTGGAGCTTTCAAGCATGGACCTGTGCCTGGAAAGGGCAGGGCAAAAGGTGAGTGCAGATAAGCCCTGAGTCAGATTTATTCATGGAAGAAGACATTATTCTGCCAGGGCAGTAGCTTAAGGACTTAGGAATTGCTTTGCAAGAGTGGACAGGCTTCCGGGAAGCCTCAGGCAAGGTGCGAAGGCAATAGTTACATCGCCCATGGTTATTTGCCCTGTCAGATGCTGCAAATCATTTTCCATGTCATTTCCCCAGAGGAATGCCCTATTGGTGAGCGGGGAACAATGCAGTATACAATGGACGGCCTGCCAGAAGTATATGATGGCTCATTGAACATGAAGTTCAAGGTAAGTGTGGATAGCTCTGCTGTGTGCCAGTTATATCTTCTTGCACTTAGTATCACTTTTCATGATCTTTCAGAGCCTCCCCCCTTTCTATGAATTGAAATTGCCCAGTGAAGGCTCTTAAAGGAGCGAACCAAGAGGTGTTCCCATTCTGCAGCCTGTACCCCTTGACTTTGACAAAAGCAGGGGATCTGCTCAGCTGTGAAGCAGAGGCAGAAGGTTATAGGAACATGTGAAAAGCCCTGCTGGATCATACCAAAGGCCCGTCTAGTCCAACATCTTGTTAGCTAGTTTTATTTGGAACCGTGGAGTCATAGAATTGTAGAGTTCAGTATATCTGAAAGAGCGTCTCCACCCCCATCGTTCTACCCGGACACTGAGGTCCAGCGCCGAGAGCCTTCTGGTGGTTCCCTCACTGCGAGAAGTGAAGTTACAGGGAACCAGGCAGAGGGCCTTCTTGGTGGCGGCACCTGCCCTGTGGAACACCCTCCCACCAGATGTCAAAGAGAAGAACAACTACCAGACTTTAGAAGACATCTGAAGGCAGCCCTGTTTAGGGAAGTTTTTAATGTTTGATGTATTTTAATATTTTGTTGGAAGCCGCCCAGAGTGGCTGGGGCTGGGGAAGCCCAGCCAGATGGGCGGGGTATAAATAATAAATTATTATTATTATTATTATTATTATTATTATTATTATTATTATTAT
>JAXCMG010000097.1:1087795-1111782 GCA_034642415.1 Podarcis siculus | reverse complement strand
ATTATTATTATTATTATTATTATTATTATTATTATTATTATTATTATTATCATCATCATTGAGTTGGAAGGGACCCTGAGGGTCATTCAGTCCAACCACCTGCAATGCAGGAATAACAGGTAAAGAATCCATGACAGATGGCCATCCAACCGCTGCTGAAAAACCTCCAAGGAAGGAGAGTCCATCACCTTCCGAGGGAGACCATTCCACTGTCAGAAAGTTCTTCCTGACGTCAGTCAGAATCTCCTTCCTTGTAACTTGAAGCCATTGATTTGAGTCCTACCCATAGAGCAGGAGAAAACAAGCTTGCTCCATCTTCCATGGGACAATCCTATAGATATTTGAAGATGGCTCTCATATCATATCATCTCTCAGTCTCCTCTTTTCCAGGCTAAACATTCCCAACTCCCTCCACCATTCCTTATGATGAGAGCCATGGTGGTGTAGTGTGGTGTAGTGGTTAAGCGTGGTGTCATGGTTAAGAGCGGTAGACTCGTAATCTGGTGAACCAGGTTCGCTTCCCTGCTACTCCACATGCAGCTGCTGGGTGACCTTGGGCTAGTCACACGTCTTGGAAGTCTCTCAGCCCCACTGACCTCACAGGGTGTTTGTTGTGGGGGAGGAAGGGAAAGGAGATTGTGAACTGCTTTGAGAATCCTTTGGGTAGTGATAAAGCGGGATATCAAATCCAAACTACTACTCCTCCTCCTCCTCCTCTTCTTCTTCTTCTTCTTCTTCTTCTTCTTCTTCTTCTTCTTCTTCCCCCAATGATCTTGGTTGCCCTTCTCTGCCCCCCTTCTAGTTTATCAATAGCCTTCTTAAATGGTGGCGTTCAGAACTGGACACAGGTGAGGTCTGACCAAGGCGGAATAGGGTGGGACTATGACTTCCCTTAATGAAGAAACAAACACATTTCTATACCACCTTTTAGCCCTAAAAAGTGCCCCCAGGGTAGTTTATTATGAGAAAACATAAATGCAATTAAAAAAGAACACCCAAAACAAAACAGAACCATAACTCAGTGGTGGACTTTGGGCTTTAAAATTTCAGTGGCGCCCAAAATTTCTTACCCAGCCTTCACCGTAAGATTCTAGCACAGGTAATAACAATTAAAAATCACAACATTAAAGCCTAAGTTAAATATGTAACCTATATATGTGTAATTTATGAATGTATGTATGTGTACTGAAAATCAATAAAAATTTAATTCCCCCCCCCAAAAAAATCAGAATATTAAAAGCAATTTACAGTCATAAGCAGTGCTTTTTTTCTGGGGATGCACAGGGGTACGCATACCCCTAAACATTTTGTGAATCTTTGTACTTTTGCCCATTTTTCCTGATTTGAACTATAAAATGGTAGTTGTCTTGAGAACCCCTAAACATTTTTTTTAGCACTGGTCATAAGAATAGTTTGGTTCCTGAAAATATGTATCTGAAGTGTCAAAGGCCAGGGTAAAGAGGTGCATGTTCAGCATACAATGGAAACTAGATAATGAAGGAGCCAAGTGCACCTCTGTGGGGAGGGAATGCCACAACTCAGGGGCTGCCACAGAGAAGGCCCCGCCATGGAGGATGTAATTCACCCACATACTTGTAAACGACCAAAAGAACAAAGAAAAAAGGTGGCCCAGGTCCTACATCCCATCAAATGTAAATGTGGATTATATTTTTGGGTTCTTTTCAGATGATGCAACCATTATTTTTACCTTCTCTTTTAGCCGGTAGTCCGTGACAGGGATGGAAATGTAATTCCAAATGTCTGTGAAGCACCAGGTTCTGAAGGTTCTTCCGCAAGACCTGATAACATTACTCAAGTCATCATACCAACGGATATCCTGAACACTGTGCTGGAACTATTCAAGAAAGACATGGACTGCGACGCTACTAGTGACTCGGTGAGTGAGCAGATATTTGATTCCTTGAATCTGTTGGCATGTCCACTTCTGTGCCTGTGACAGAATTTCCTCTAAAGGTGATGCACCATTAATTCTGACTGGAGAAAGTCAGCGGGGGCTGCTGTCAGAGCAAAGGTCCTCCTGTCCTCCTGACAGTGGCATTTCTGCAGCTCACCTGGAAAGGGCAAAGAAGACCAGCGGTGAGGTCAAGGCTATATGGATGAACCAGTGGAATTGGCTCTGTTGGTTCCGACTTTGCTGCATCCCTTTGCCTAGGGATGGGAGTCAATTTCAGTTTCTTGTAGGTTCTCATATTTCTGGTCTTCAGTCTTCAGACACAGCCAGAGATCAGGGATATCAGAGGTAGGAAGTAGATGGAGATTTGCTGAGTGGGACTTTGAGGCAAGCAAGAGTGGATAATTTGAAAGCGTTCACAACTAGAACTGCTGGTTTTAGGTTCTTTTTTGTTTACTGGAGCCATCTGGCTTTTTGCAAGCTTTCCGGAATTTGCCATTGGATGATGAGATTGTACCTTTGAAAAAGAAACATTTCCGCTTGCATTTGCTAATAATGATTTCCATTGACCAAGCCTAGGCTCCACCACTACCGAAAACAGAATTCCCTGCTTTTGTGGCATCTCTTCATGTTGCTCCCCTGGGCTCTGTCTTTGAAACAAGCTGTTCCTACTTTTGGATGGACCCACTGCTGCATTTAAAGCTGTCCATTCATGTGGTTTTTCCTCACTCTTTTGGCAGATTTCTGATCTAACGGTGGGCAAGATGAAAGAAATGATACCAGGGGTGAGTTCTCACTGCTTATTGCAACACTGCTGTCAGGGAACTGCCATCAGGTCAGAGGCGAGAGGGGGAAGGGGGAAGGGCAGTTGTGTTATGGGGAACCTCCGAAGGTCTTGCAAAGCAGCTCCTCCTCTGGCGAGGAGGAAGCCCCACCTCCAGTGGAGAGGAGGTGGTGGGACCAGGGGATGCTAGGGAGAGCCTCAACACTGAACCTGAGCAAACAGGAGAGGAGGGAAGGACCCCTTTGCCAGCGCCCAGTCTGCGCAGTAGGTTTCGGCGCAAGGAGGGGAGGAGAAGGCTGGGGGTCACGCAACTGTTATGCTGGGGGAGGTACAAGGACGGCCCACTCCCAGATTCTGCTAGTGACTGAGCCAGACATGAACTTGGGATGCTCTTCACTGTAAACAGGTAAAGGTAAAGGGACCCCTGACCATTAGGTCCAGTTGTGGCCGACTCTGGGGTTGTGGCGCTCATCTTGCTTTATTGGCCGAGGGAGCCGGCGTACAGCTTCCAGGTCATGTGGCCAGCATGACTAAGCCGCTTCTGGCGAACCAGAGCAGTGTATGGATATGCCGTTTACCTTCCCGCCAGAGTGGTACCTATTTATCTACTTGCACTTTGACGTGCTTTCGAACTGCTAGGTTGGCAGGAGCAGGGACCGAGCAACGGGAGCTCACCCCGTCACGGGGATTCGAACCGCCAACCTTCTGATCGGCAAGTCCTAGGCTCTGTGGTTTAACCCACAGCACCACCCACATCCCTTCACTGTAAATAGCTTGCACTAATCATAAAGCCTGGAAAAGACAGGTCGGAGTCTTGCCTGTTTGCTCTCGAGCAACCACACCACCACCTGACAACTGCCATTGAGAGATCTGGGGGAAGAAAGTCTGCGCCTGGTCGTTCTTCAGGAAGGTTGAATTCTGAGGGGGCAGAAACCCCTGTGAAACCACCCTTTGATTTGCAGCCACAACAGGGGTGCCAACCTGACTAAAATATTAGGGGGGCAGGTAAGCCCCACCCCACACAATCAATCACATGATGTAGTGCTCACACACCATTTGAATGGCCATGCCCATCAACTTTGAGGTGACTCAGCCCCCTTAAGTATTTTTTCCCCTTTTCTTTTTTATTGGTTTTCACATATTACATTACAATACAGATGTACCAAAGCCAACACCATTTCCTCCCCATCCCCCCCATACATTTGCATTTCTATTTCCTCAATCCATCATATTATTCTTTTCTCCCTCCTCCCACTTCCCTCCACCCCCACTTGATTTCCTCCACATTATACAATTTCCCACAATCTTTGCATTCTACAATCTTCTCAAATCATCTATATATTATTATCATCTTTCCTTGCTAATTTTTCTTCCATCCAGTACTTCATATTTTAATCTAGGCATATTAGCATATCGTTTTCTGAGCAATATTTTGCCATATATTCATCAAAACATTTCCACTCCTTTTAAAATTTTTGATTCAACTGATTTGATTTGACGGACTTCCAGTGAGGCGCTCTCACAAGCGGGTTGGGGAAAATGCTCTGACACTGACACCCACCCACCCACCCACCCACCCCTCAAATATTTTTGCGGGGCTGAATACCCCATGGCCCCTAGGCGCTGGCTCCTATGAGCCACAGTGTGATTGGGTGAAAAATTATTCCCTTGACGTTCTGCTGCAGATTCATTGTGAAAGCCTCACATCTTCTCAACCAATGAACAAATGATCCGAAGAACTCAGTATAAGAAGAGCATCTGCTGGACCAGGCCAAGGGCCCATTTGGTCCAGCATCCTGTTTTCACAGGGGCCAGCCCATTATGGGAAACCTGAAAACTCGTCCACTTGCCCCACCACTTCCCTCCCGGAATCGGAACACAACGTCAATCGGCTTTTCTGCAGAAACCAGGGTCGGGGACAGCAGCCAAGCAAACTATCACAGAGCCTTAGAGAAGCATCTTCAGACAATGCAAGCTTAATGATAGGTTTCCAAAAACAAAGATGTTCTCAGAATGCACTCAATATTTCGCCCCCGCAAACAAAAAGTGCAAAACACTGGCCCTTCTTGGCTCAAGAAGAATGACCAGCATCTTAAATATAAATGTAATGCGGCAGTTGAAAGTTGTTCAGGCCTGAGAGCATGACACATGACACCCTGTGTTTTCTCCGAAGTGCTTTACTTTGGTCTTTAATAACATTTCGTATCCACCACTACAGTGGTACCTCCGGATGCAAACGGGATCCGTTCCGGAGCCCCGTTCGCATCCTGAAGCCAACGCAACCTGCGTCTGCACGTGTGCGGGTCGCGTTTCGCCGCTTCCGCGCATGTGCGTGACATCATTTAGACCGCCTGCGCATGCGTGAGCGGCAAAACCAGGAAGTAACGCACTCCGTTGCTTCCGGGTCGCCTCAGAATGCAACCCAAAAATACTTAACTTGAAGAACATTTATCCCGATGTATGACTGTATTTAAAAAAGGCCTTTGGGAAATATTGAAAGGGTGGCAATACCTAAGTCGACAGAGGAGGAGGAGGAGGACTAGACTTGGAATAAAATACCTGCAAGAGCTTTTGGTTCTCTGCTTCCTTACACTGCTGCTTTTAATTGCATTCTGACTTCCTGCAGCTTCCAGATATGGACCCCTCAAAGAAAGTGAAGTTGGAAATCAGATCTGCAGAAACACCCAAGGTTCGCATCGAAGACGGCAAAAGTGTCATGGCAGTCCATTCGACAATAGACGTCAAAACAGACCCAGACAACGAACCCGTCTGCACCATAGACATGGTAGGCAGAATTTATGTCTCACTCCCAGGGGCCAGCAGTTCCTGACATGTTTTCCTTGTGCTGCCTCCCCTGCTGGGCTTTCCCCCCACAAGCCCCCTCCTGCCCCCTCCCCAAAACATATTCAGGATTTGAATGAACTGAGCAGGTATTTCCACCCCAGGTTTTCCAGATGCCTGGTGCCACGTTTTAGAAACTGGCTGATAAAGTTAAAAACAAGTCCCTAGGATTCCTGGCCTCATTGCTAATTTGCACATCAACAGTTGAACACTTCTCCCTCCCTTGCACACCCCCCCCCTTTAAAACTCAAATTTACAAATTAAAGGTTCCACATTTCTCTAAGTACATTTGCAAACTGTGGAGCCTTTGTCACTTTCTCCCTCTGCTGCAGACTTGCGTCACTTTGGAGGGCAATGTGCTCACTTGGGCTTCCTTCTGTTGTTCCATTGCAGGAGCACAAATGGGATGCTGGCTATGAACAGCATGAGGACACCATGAAAGTCTTCTTGCAACCGGAAACGGGCAGGTACTGAGCTGAGTATTCTTCCCGTCTTTCAGCAAATCCTCAGCTGAAGATGGTCTGGGGGCCTTTTCCAAGTCTATGGCTGTTTTTATACATGAAGTTTAAAACTTTGTTTTTTCTAGGGATGGAAGAAGCACCCCTGGGCCCATTCAAACCCCTTAAACATTCTCGTTTCTTTTATTCCAATTCTTTTATCACATTTCTTGTTATGTGAAATTTCAGTGGCAGGTCTGAACATGTGCACTTAAAACCTTGATTAGTCAAATCTGCTCATTAGCATCACAATTGCTGCTTCCTTTCAGTAGCAAAGAGGGCACAGTTCATGGCATTTTCCTCTCACACTCATGAAGACCACCACCCCATTTTGGTGGCATACATGAGGCTGGGCTTTTCCCCCACAAGGCATCCCTTCCAGATCCATATTTAAGCTCAGAATGAGCTGAGCAGGTATTTCCACCCTGTTTCAGTTTTGCTGGCATCCAATCAGTGATCTGTTCCATTGCATCCTGTCGTTTGCATTTTCTGTATACAGTACAAGATACATACTCTTTACACCAGGCATGGCCAAACTTGGCCCTCCAGCTGCTTTGGGACTACAATTCCCAGCATCACTGATCCTGTTAGCTAGGGGTGATGGGAGCTGTAGTCCCAAAACATCTGGAGGGCAAAGTTTGGCCATGCCTCCTTTACACCAAATAGACACTTTTCAATTCTGTTTGGTGCCTTCACTAGGGTGACACAATTTATGGGTGAATCTTTTATGAAGTACATGTATTTTCACATGTACTTCTTGTACACCAAAAACCCAAAGCAAAATTTGTGCTGTCCGACTGGGGGTTCTAGTCCAATCCAAAAGCTAGTTTGGGAACGTTGGATCAGGTTGGTCCTCTCCCAAAATGGAAGGAAATGAATTCCTTCCTCCCTCAAGCTCCCCGCACCTTCCTCTACATCGTGTGAAGGGGAGAGGGCCTTTCTTTTGTCCACCTCGAATCTACAGCCCTTTTGTGGAAGAAGTACGGGGTGTTGAGGAAGGATTTGAAGGGAGGTGAGAGGAGGAAAGCAGTAGTGGAAACCTTCAATACGACAAATAATGAAATATCACTAAGCACAAGAAAGCAGCCAGGAAGAAAGCGATGGAGACACTGGCATGTCCTCACATGCTGCCTTTCTTTCGTTTTGCAGGACAACAGCAATATCTGTGACTTCTCCCTCAGTCGGCGACATTAATGTAAGTGTGAGGTGGTCTTGGGCTACTCAAGAGCACACACGGAATGGCTGTCTTATCTCTTGAAGGATTTATGGCAGGCTGGGGAACTTCAGGTCCTGGAACCAAATATGACCTTTCAGAAACATCACCTAGGCAACCCCACCTCTGCTCTTCTCCCCACCCTCATTGAGAATCTGGAGATAGAAATTCTTCAGGAAATAGTGGGTTTAGCCCTGTGAGAGATTCTCTGGTATACAATCGCATGCAGCCTGGACAGGAAGTCTTCAAGATGGCAGGTCCCAGGAGGTTGTGCCTCAACATCTCAAGAGGCTTTCTAGAGAATTCCCACATTGTGCTCTGGGAACTTCTAACGTTTGCTCCGTCCTGATCAGTGATCCAAACACCCACCTTGCCTGTGTGTCTCAGGTTTGATCCCCACTGTTGAAAGGGTCTTAGGTTGTGGATCTCAGCCATGGGACGGAGGTAGCCCATCCATTTGTCCTCCAGCACAAAGCAACTTCCCCTCTTATAATAATGATCCATACTTAAAGGTAAAGGGACCTCTGACCTTTAGGTCCAGTCGTGGCCAACTCTGGGGTTGCAGCGCTCATCTCGCTCTATAGGCCGAGGGAGCCGGCGTATAGCTTCCAGGTCATGTGGCCAACATGACTAAGCCGCTTCTGGTGAACCAGAGCAGCACACGGAAACGCCGTTTACCTTCCCACCGGAGTGGTACCTATTTATCTACTTGCACTTTGACGTGCTTTCGAACTGCTAAGTTGGCAGGAGCAGGGACCGAGCAACGGGAGCTCACCCCGTCGCGGGGATTCGAACCACCGACCTTCTGATCGGCAAGCCCTAGGCTCTGTGGTTTAACCCACAGTGCCACCCACGTCTCATACTTAGGGATCCATACTTAGGGACCATCACCTCACCAAGAAACTTGCCTGGCTCCTTCAGCAATGGAACCACCCCAAACTCAGAACAGTATTTCAGCAGAGTAGGTTTTGTAAATATTGTTTTAATTCTAAAGAGCACATATTGCTACAGGAATGTATTAGATAAAATGTAAAGGAATACACAACAATAAGAGTACATTCATTTGTAAAAAAGGAATATACAACGGGATAGACAGGAAGTCTAGTGTGTTGGTATGTATATGATTTGGGGGGGGGGGATTTTGTTTTTGTTTTTCCTCTTTGTTCTTTTTTTGTTGTTTCATTTTCTTTCTAGGTATATAAAATTTGTATATAATTTTTGTATACATGCTGGAAATTATATTATAGTAAGTCCTGTAATGTAATATGACAACGTTTACCGATGTACTATAAGAATGTTAACAAATAAATAAAATGCATATTTAAATAATAATAATAATAATTCTATTAGAGTTTAATTGCTTTTCAACAATGAGCCTTTATATGTTTTCATATTTTGTCCATGTTGTTTCAATTTCTGTGAGCCATCTTGATTCCTGGTTTAAGAAAAGGGCAGGATAGATAGAAATGTTGTTGTTGTTGTTGTTGTTGTTGTCGTCCCCTTACTTGAGTGTGGAGGACTAACACTGATTTTATATGCAGTTTGTGTATCAACCATAATGAAGACTTCCTCTTCCTCTTCCTCTTGTTTTAGGAAGACCAACTAAAGGAATATATGCAGAATGCCATAGCCAGCAATTGCGTCCCAGGGATGAATGGTAAGATGATAATAATAATAATAATTAATAATAATTTATTATTTATACCCCATCCATCTGGCTGGGTTTCCAGCAACTCTGGGCGACTTCCAACAAAATATTAAAATACAACAGTCCTTCAGATATTAAAAGCTTCCCAAAACAGGGCTGCCTCCAGATGTGATGTTTGCTTAGGGCGGTTGCCATATTTCAAACAGTGAAAATCTGGACAGAAAAGTTGTAGATCTTTTTTTTTGTTTGTTTGTTTTTGCACAAAGTTGTTGAGCTCTTTTGGCAAATTTCCTGTTTTTGAGGGAAATCACCAAAAACTACACTGCTGACATGGGCTGCCATACGTACGGATTTCCCCAGACATTTTTTCGATTCCCACCCAGACGCTGCTTCTGACTGCAGTATTCTGGATATGTCTGGAAGGGCTCATTCATACGTATGTTTTGCTCCATGCTTTCTAGGCCCAGGTCCACATTTCCCCAGTCTGTCTGAGTGCTCCTTGCCCCTCCACTTTCCCTAGAAAAACCTGCTCTTTAACTCTGAATCAGAACAAATGGCAACTTGGGTTTTCCGCCTGAAGGTGGTGCATAGGCAGGAGAAGGGTTTTGGCAGTGCAATGACTTCAGCCTTCAGAAGTAAGACCATAGCTGTCAACTTACAGATTTGAAAATAAGGGACCAGCAGCCTTAAAAATAAGGGATCAGCAGCCAAAATAAGGGGTTTTCCAAGCACAGGTATGTTCAACTTCTGAGCCCCTCCAAGCCAAAGGCAGAAAGCCCAGCCGGCAGCCAAACAAAGCCTCAAGCAGTGGTTCCCACAGCGCAGCAACCCGGCAAAGGGGATGCAGCAAGGGAAACCACTGTCACCTCTCCGCTGGGAAGCGCTGAGCAAAGGCAAGTCCCCAGGCAACATGGCCGATTTGATTGGCACAAGGCATGCAAGCTCCACCCCCCAGTTGTTCTTAGACTCCTTATTGGGTGAGCAATGCAGCCAAGCAACACAGTTGGAGTCCCCCTCCTCCCTGGCCGGCAGGGAGGGAGGGAGAGGAGCTGCTTCCTTTGAAACCCGGGAAATTTAAGGGACATCATCAATAAGGGACAGCAGCGGGACAGAGCGCTGGGATAAGGGACTTTCCCGCCAGATAAGGGACAGTTGACAGCTATGAGTAAGACTTCCTGACACTCTCTCTAAAGCCAACGCGACTTTCTTCTTTGTACTTTCCAGATGCCCTGGAAAAGAACCAGATGAAAATGCCCAACCTGATGGGGGCTGACTATAATCATCCTGAATTCAAGATGGTGGAGGTCAGTGTGGGGCAATGCGCTTGCCAGCCTTGCATGGGCTTTTCCTTCCTCCATGGTTGTCTGATGAACAAGCAGGCTGGTTTTAGCTTGAGCTATGAGATCCCTGCATTGCAGGGGGTTGGACTAGATGACCCCCAGGGTCCCTTCCAACTCGACAGTCCTACGATTCCATGACCCCTGTACTCCAACCACAGAGAAACAGCCTGAACTTTGTGTGCCGTGTCCCGTTGGTGTCATGGTGGTGGCACTTGTGCCCCCTTTCTGATAAAAATACTCTGCAGAGGTGAGGGGGGCAAAAAAATAGAGGGTCAAGGTGTTGGGATACTGCCGGGAGACAGGGGCATTTGGCAGGCCCCCAGCTGGCTCCAGCCACCGGCCGGCAGCCGGGCGATCTCCAGTTCCCAGTAGAGCATCAATCAGCGACACGGGCCTCAGATACGTTTAGAGACTCGGCACGCTCTTATCAGCAGAGTGAATAAATCCTCACAACAGAAGTGGCGGCATAGTTCAGGAGGAAAGGAAAAACATGTCTGCTTCCCTTCGTCTCCAGCAAACAGCAATAGCAAAAGCAATTTACAAACGGAAGTTCCCAGCAGACTTGTGCTGGAAGTAAACAGGCATGTGACACACAACAGTCAAGCCTGTTCCTCTTAAGGTGGAACGGAACTATATCCTAACACAAGGAGGGTCAGAGAGTGAGAAATGTTCCTATTTCCATCTGAGGAATGTTGGAGGTATGATATTAGCTGTGCTCCCCCAAACGAATTCAGGACAAGATCCAGAGAGGATCTGAGTTGGTCCAGGGTGGGTTGGCCTGATTTTTTGGGTGAGGGGCAGATTGAGGCCATGGGGCAGACTGAGTTGTGGTTGAAAGGACACACAGAGCCCTTGTTTTTTTTTTTTTAATGCAGCAATACTAATGGCTTTCCCCCGCCACCTTTGCAGGGTGTCGTGATCATTGAAGTGGACCACAGCAACGTTGAGGACAATACCATGGTGCACTTGGAGAAGTTTAAAAACATGTCTGTTTAAAAAGAGGCCAGAAACCTGCACCTGCATCCAAGAGGTGTTCACCCAGCCACTTGATCCAAAATGAAAACAGCACATCCACCTAGAATGGGTCCCTTCCAACTCTACAATTTGATCTGGAGTGGGCAGCGATTGGAGAAGTCTTCTTCCTCGCCTGCCTGATAAACGCTCGCCCCCCATTCCCAGTTCTCTAGGCTGTAACTCTCTGTCCAGAGGCTTGGAATGATATTTTGCCGGTTCCTTCAATAAAATAACCCATGTTTCCTCTTCTGCATTTCTTTTGTTTTCCTTTGGCCAGAAGCCTGCCAGGAAATTCTGGGCTGCATCAATAGGAGTATAGCATCTAGATCAAGGGAAGTAATAGTGCCACCGTATTCTGCTCTGGTCAGACCTCACCTGGAGTACTGTGTCCAGTTCTGGGCACCACAGTTCAAGAAGGACACTGACAAACTGGAACGTGTCCAGAGGAGGGCAACCAAAATGGTCAAAGGCCTGGAACGATGCCTTATGAGGAACGGCTAAGGGAGCTGGGCATGTTTAGCCTGGAGAAGAGGAGGTTAAGGGGTGATATGATAGCCATGTTCAAATATATAAAAGGATGTCACATAGAGGAGGGAGAAAGGTTGTTTTCTGCTGCTCCAGAGAAGCGGACACAGAGCAATGGATCCAAACTACAAGAAAGAAGATTCCACCTAAACATTAGGAAGAACTTCCTGACAGTAAGAGCTGTTCGACAGTGGAATTTGCTGCCAAGGAGTGTGGTGGAGTCTCCTTCTTTGGAGGTCTTTAAGCAGAGGCTTGACAACCATATGTCAGGAGTGCTCTGATGGTGTTTCCTGCTTGGCAGGGGGTTGGACTCGATGGCCCTTGTGGTCTCTTCCAACTCTATGATTCTATGAATCTGTGGATGTTCAGAAACATGAACGTCATGTCAATGAGTTGGGCTCAGTGTCCACGCAATTCTGCAGACAGAAGCAGGCAAGCTTTCCCAGCGGTTCACTATTGTGTGCTTCCTGTGAGATTTTGCTCTGTTATTTATTTTTTAAAAGACATTCATATACTGCTTAATCCCTCACACTTCTACGCTGTGGACAGAAAGACAAATCATGCATGAAATGAACTGAAAAAACTATATCGTAAACTGAAACACTACCTTAAAATGCCTGATGGAAGAAGATCCACAGGCTTCGGTCCACAACACTGAACAGATGGCCTCTAGCAGTTACAAGACATATTTCAAAAAGTAAAGGACCAGGATGCCCCAAAATTGTTGATTTTTTTAAATAAAGGTAAAGGTAAAGGTACCCCTGCCCGTACGGGCCAGTCTTGACAGACTCTAGGGTTGTGCGCCCATCTCACTCTATAGGCCGGGGGCCAGCGCTGTCCGCAGACACTTCCAGGTCCCGTGGCCAGCGTGACAAGCTGCATCTGGCGAGCCAGCGCAGCACACGGAATGCTGTTTACCTTCCCGCTAGTAAGCGGTCCCTATTTATCTACTTGCACCCGGGGGTGCTTTCGAACTGCTAGGTTGGCAGGCTTATTTAATAATAATTTATTTTTTAATAATAATAATTTTTAATAATAATTTTTTTTTTTGGATACACCAAAAACACACACAATTGATTGACTTGCCTAAGATCCAGGTTAAAGTGCCACCTTTCAGAAATCCACCCAGATGTCAATTCCGCCTTTGAAATCCCAGTAATGTCCAGGAAAACCTGGATGTATGGCAGAATTGCGACACATGCATTTGGGCCATGGGTGCCACAGAGACAGCCCCAAAGGTCTCAGTTATTCGGATGGTATATAAGGGATCAGGTAGTCTTGAAAAGAAGAACGTAAAAAACCATGAGCATAAGAACATGAGAAGAACATCTGCTGAGTCAGGTCAATGGTCCGTCTAGTTCAGCATTCTCACAGTGGCCAACCAGATGCCTGTGGAGAACCCATAAATGGGATCCAAGCACAAGACCAACTCTCCCCTGCTGTGGTTTCCAGGAACTGGGATCCAGAAGCATTTCTGCCTCCAACTGTGGAAGCAGAGCAGAGCCAACTTGGCTAGTATCCATCAATTGTCCTCTCCTCCTCCATAACTTTGTCTCATCCTCTTTTAAAACCATCCAGATTCGTAGCCATCACTGGGGGAGGGAGTTCCAAAGCTTAACGATGCATAAAATCAACACCATTTGCATCCCTTCCAGTCGGGATTCAGGCCTCATCATGGGACTGAAACTGCCTTGGTCGCACTGGTCGATGATCTCTGGTGGGCTAGGGACAAGGGTGAGAGCTGTTTCCTAGTTCTCTCAGCAGCTTTTGACACCATCAACCATAACATCCTTCTGGACCGTCTACAGGGGCTGGGAGCTGGGGGCACTGTCATACAGTGGTTCCGCTCCTTCCTCCTGGGCCGTGTTCAGAATGTGGAGGGGGGATGAGTGTTCAGACCCCTTGGCTCTCACTTCTGGGGTGCCTCAGGGTTCTGTCCTCTCCCCCATGCTTTTCAACATCTACATGCAGCCGCTGGGCTGAGGTCCAGCGCCAAGGGCCTTCTGGCGGTTCTCTCCCTGCGAGAAGCCAAGTTACAGGGAACCAGGCAGAGGGCCTTCTCGGTAGTGGCACCCGCCCTGTGGAACGCCCTCCCACCAGATGTCAAAAAGAAGAACAACTACCAGACTTTTAGAAGACATCTGAAGGCAGCCCTGTTTAGGGAAGCTTTTAATGTTTAACGGACCACTGTATTTTAATACTTTGTTGGAAGCCACCCAGATGGGCGGGGTATAAATAATAAATTATATTCTATTCTATCACCACATCAAATCAACAATAAACTAAAAACAGATTGAAGCATACACCCACCTCCTGGGTGGCTTTCTGTGGTCAGGAGGAGTTTTTGCGGACAGTGAGCTAGGACCGCGATCCAAATCTGCTCTGCTCCTTCCCATTCTGCTGTTGAGCTGGCCCTTAGCTGGTGCCCTTGAAGGCTTCCTCTCTCTGAAAAGGTCTCTGCATACGTTTCGCCAGAAAGCTCTCGCAGCATAACACAGAGAACTATCTCGTTTCTTCTGTGTCATGGAGAAGCCTTCTTTGAAAATCACGCAACTACTTTTTCAGAGGAGGAACGTGCGAGAGACAACTTCTGCAACTCATGCAGGCACAGTTACAGTTTCTGTCACAGTTCTTTGTTTCCTTTGACTGATTTGTGCAGCTGTATTCTTGAAAATTAATAAAGAATATATATATATATATGAGAAGGACTCAAAAGGATGACATTGAAAAGTTTTTTGCCCTTGGGAATATAGGGAAGCAGTGCCTGAAAAATCCAGAGGAACCACCCTTAAACCTTCCCGCCTGTAGATTTATTATTATTTATTTTTTTTTAAAAAAAGTTGTTATACCGCCCTTCATCCTAAGATCACAGGGCTGTTCACAACATGAAAATACAAAAGGAGAACACAAAATACATAATAAAGCAACTCTTCTAGGGCACAAGGCCAGGCTCAAGGGAGCAGAGATGGACTCTTGGCTCTTTCTCCAGTTATTGATCATTTATGGTCGTCAAGGTGCAACAGGACCCCTCCACTCATTGGAGGGAAGAGTAAGGGCTTCACCACCAGAAATAACATAAATGACAAAAGGAAACTGGATGTCACCAAAGTCCTGCTTCCTGCCTGCTCCCCTCACAAGCTACCTACATTCTTGCAAGGCACCCAGACAGGACTGTGTCCCATATATATGTTTATTCGGGTGTCAAAGGATCATTCGGAGTTCCTCGGCTGTGCAATTATGAGTCCAGTGGCTGTAAGGAGAAAATGAACTTATCCTTTGCAGTTAAGCTTAAAAAGGTAAAGGTAGAGGGACCCCTGACCATTAGGTCCAGTCGTGGCCGACTCTGGGGTTGTGGCCCTCATCTCGCTTTACTGGCCGAGGGAGCCGGCATACAGCTTCCGGGTCATGTGGCCAGCAGGACTAAGCCGCTTCTGGCGAACCAGAGCAGCGCACAGAAACGCCCTTTACCTTCCCGCCAGAGTGGTACCTATTTATCTACTTGCACTTTGATGTGCTTTCGAACTGCTAGGTTGGCAGGAGCAGGGCCTGAGCAATGGGAGCTCACCCCATTGCGGGGATTCAAACCGCCGACCTTCTGATCGGCAAGTCCTAGGCTCTGTGGTTTACCCACAGCACCACCTACGTCCCACAGTTAAGCACAGTGTTCGTAATAATAACAATAATTTTTATTATTTCTACCTCACCCATCTGTCTGGGTTGCCCCAGCCTCTCTGGGCAGCTTCCAACACGTATAAAAACATAAGAAAACATCAAACATTAAAAACCTCCCCACACAGGGCTGCCTTCAGGTGCCTTCTAAAACTTGTGCTTCTAAAACTTTATTTCTAAAACTTGTGCTTCTAAAACTTTATTTCCTTGACATCTGACGGGAGGGTGTTCCACAGGGAGGGTGACACCACCAAGAAGGCCCTGTAACATCTCTTCGCACAGTGAGGGAACCAGCAGAAGACTCGGGGGGATTCCAGGCTGAATGATGGGGGTGGAGATGTGCCTTCAGGTATATAGGGCCAAGGCCATTTAGGGTTTTAAAAGTCAACACCAACTCTTTGAATTGTGCTCGGAAACATAGGTAAAGGTAAAGGGACCCCTGACCATTAGGTCCAGTCGTACTGGGAGCCAATGTAGATCCTTTGGGACCAGTGTTATGTGGTCCCAGTGCTGTGGGTCTTTTTCAGCCCAGCTCCTTCGCACAGCGTTCCCCCTTTGCGAAGCCTTTGCCCAGGCCTCTGACTCTTCAAAGCGGCTTTTCCAAACAGGAGCTGCTTCCCAGGAAGACCTTGGAAAGGTCACCACCAGGGAGGGACAGGACATTCCGCTTTTGCAACCAGGCGTCATCGCCTCCATCATCACACACACCATGCCAGAGCTTGTAAGCAACCCGGTGACCTTTATCGCAGGACTGCTGACAGTGACCTCCCCCTTCTTACGTGGATCTGGCTCCAATCCTGATGGGGATCAAAGGCCTCGATAACATGATACGGCCCTTGTCAGCAAACCATTGTGCGCTTCTCTCTCTCTCTCCTCCCCTGGCACCGAAACTCATGGAGCTTGCAATGTCTCGGCTGGGACAATGGCCGTCTTAATAAGCTCCTTGTCACCTGAGCAGAACCTTGAGGCAGCAGCAGCGGCAAGGCTTGTTTGCCCGGAAGATCAGCTGTTCCTTTGAGCCAGAAAGCGGTTGGGTACAAGCCAACGCTTTTGCGTATCAGCCCTGCTGCCCATCAGAAGCAGAACAAGGCCCTGCCGTCTCCGGGGTATAGGGATTGGGAAAGAGTAACTCTAAAGAGGAGCTGGAGAAAGAATTGAATGAATGAATGATTGATCCCCTTCCTCCCGTCAGAGTGCAGAGCGACGAACCTCAGAGAAATGCAATCTAAAAATCGCATTTCTAAAATGAAAAATGCAAAGCAATGCCAGCTGCTGAAATTCCAGTAAACATGTGAAACATTTTTTTTTAAAAAAAATTAATCTTATATTTTATTAGAAAATTTTATTTAAGGTAAAGGTAAAGGTACCCCTGCCCGTACGGGCCAGTCGTGTCTGACTCTAGGGTTGTGTGCCCATCTCACTTAAGAGGCCGGGGGCCAGCGCTGTCCGGAGACACTTCCGGGTCACGTGACGAAGCTGCTCTGGCGAGCCAGCACCAGCGCAGCACACGGAAATGGCGTTTACCTTCCCGCTATAAAGCGGTCCCTATTTATCTACTTGCACTTTAAGGGTGCTTTCGAACTGCTAGGTGGGCAGGAGCTGGGACCGAAAGACGGGAGCTCACCCCGCCGCGGGGATTCGAACCACCGACCATGCGATCGGTAAGCCCTAGGCGCTGAGGTTTTACCCACAGCGCCACCCGTGTCCCCACGTTTGTAAATTTTATTTACAAACAAACAAAAAAACACATAGACACGAAACAAATTTCATATTACCCTACCACCCTAAATTACAGACATTAAAACACCCTTGTGACTTCCCTCCACTGTCCCTCACCCTCCTATATATTATATTATAATATTTCTCATTGCAATTTTTATCTAAATTTATATTTCTTCTCTTTTAACTATTTTTTTAAAACCAGCTTTACAAACATTAATCCAAACATATCAACATGTTAGTTTTTGAGCAGTACTTGGACATATAATCTTCAAACCATTTCCATTGTATTTTTATTTTCTGGTTTGATCAGTACCTTATTCCTGCAGTTAATCTTGCCGATTCTATAAATTCAATCAGTTTATTTATCCAGTCATCCTTTGTGGGTATATATTTCCCTTTCCAGTTTTGTGCAAGGAGTAGAATAATAACTTCCTATCTTTACCTATTATACTCAGTAAATATGCCTCTGGTTTTTTCTCTAAACAAAAACTAGAGAAAAAACATGTGAAACATCTATGTATGTATATATATCCATAGAATTACAGAATTGGAAGGGAAATGAGGATCATCTAGTCCAACCCCTTGCAGTGCAGGAATCTTTTGCGCAACATGAGACTCAAACCCACAACCTTAAGAGTCTCATGCTCTACTGACTGAGCTATCCCAGTATGTGTGTATCTATAACTTATTTTAAAAAGGGCCCCCCTGTTAGAACTCAGGATAGCTCAGTCGGAAGAGCACGAGACTCTTAATCTTGTGGATTCAAGACCCATGTTGGGCAAAAGATTGCTGGGGTATGGGCTAGATGAGCTTTGGAGAGCCCCCTTCCAACTCTACAATTCTATCATTCCACAGGCCTTCAGACTGTCCCGGGGCAAGAAAAGAACAGCTCCCTAGTTCACGTCATTTGCTTGGCAGATGCAAAACTTCCAGCAGGGCACTGACCCACCTACCCCCAAATTTCTATCTGAGGATGTGTCAGTGATGCACCCAGCCAGGTTCCCAAGGGCTCTGCGCTGCCCAAGAGAAGGCCAATGCCAGCCCTTCTGCATGAGGTAAAGGTAAAGGGACCCCTGACCATTAGGTCCAGTCATGGCCAACTCTGGGGTTGCGGCGCTCATCTCGCTTTACTGGCCGAGGGAGCCGGCATACAGCTTCCGGTCATGTGGCCAGCATGACTAAGCCGCTTCTGGCGAACCAGAGCAGCGCACGGAAACGCCGTTTCCCTTCCCGCCAGAGTGGTATCTATTGATCTACTTGCAATCTGAGGTGCTTTCGAACTGCTAGGTTGGCAGGAGCAGGGACCCAGCAACGGGAGCTCACCCCGTCATGGGGGTTCGAACCGCCGACCTTCTGATTGGCAAGCCCTAGGCTCTGTGGTTTAACCCACAGTGCCACCCATGTCCCATTTCTGCATGAGGCTGCGTGGCAAAAGGGGAGGAAGCAAAGCGAGAAATCCAAGGGGAAGGAACTGCGTGCCAGGAGGAGAAGGAGGCGGAGTTGGCCAACCTGACAATTTTGGTTTCTCTCCATTTCTTGGTTTTCTAATTACAGATAGGTAGCCGTGTTGGTCTGCCATAGTCAAAACAAAAAAAATTCCTTCCAGTAGCACCTTAAAGACCAACTAAGTTAGTTCTTGGTATGAGCTTTCGTGTGCATGCACACTTCTTCAGATACCTTCAGGTTTTGGTTTTCTAAATTCATAAATGTAAGTTGTCTGCCCAAGGGCAGGGATTGCCTTATTACTTATTTTTGTCAGTTGCTCTGAGAGCCTTCTTTGGCTCAGCAAAGAGACAGAATTGCAGTAGCTCAGTGAGCCCAGTCCTGTTCCAAGCAGAGTGACTTCCACCAACAGACCTGCCTCTGGAGTTGCCCCCTGCTTCTTTTACTGGCCCTGATTTTCCTGGAATGCAGAAGAAAGAGAGGCGAAGCTGCTCCCTGCCTTGCAGATTCATCTCCCCGCCAGGAAAAGCTTCTGCTTAGTTTCTGCATGGCTGGTTGCTCTCAAAGGTGCAGGATCAGAGCTCCCTTTAAAAGCTTAAGAGGTGTAATCAATAAAGCAGGTTTATTGAGAGGCATGCTTTGTTTCCACATTTTTGAATGACAATGCAAATGGTGATTTTTTATTATTATTTCAATCTGTCCACTGTACTATAGAGGGTTCCTGTCCCCTCCGCCGTTGCCCCTTTCTTCCTTCACTTGTCATTTTTCACTTCACTCGATTTCTTTTTCCCTGGAAAAGCGAGGTTGTTTGGCAAACCATAAGACGCACCTAGTTTTTAGAAGAGGAAAACAAGAAAAAATAATATTCTGAACGAGACAGTGGATGTATGATTTTTGAGGTTCATGCTGTGGCCACAGACACATGATCTGATGGTGAGTTTGGGGTAACCCAATGCAAAAATCCTGAGGATCCATGTGGATCCGTGCTTTGTAACCATATTTTTGTGCCATTGCGGCCCCACAAATCAGTGGGTGTGTGATTTTTTTGGTGCAGGCTGTAGCCATGGACATGCTATGTGATCTGATGGTGAATTTGGGGTGACCCAATGCAAAAATCCTGAGGATCCATGGGCTTTTACTTCCCCACTCCCAGGCAGCCTCCTTTATTGCTAGCATCCCTTATCTCGCTTCCGATCCCACCGACCAGCTGTTTCCTTTCAACACCCCCTTCCTTCTTGTTTGCCTTAGTGTCTTTTCCTTAGCTGGAGCAGTTTTTTGTTCCTCCTTTTCTTCTAATTTCTCTCCTCATTGATTTAATCTTCTTGTCTCCTTTCCTTGCAAGTTTGCTGTCTTTACCTCCCCCCTCCCAGGCAGCCTCCTTTATTGGTAGCATCCCTTATCTCGCTTCCGATCGCTTGCCGATCAGCGGCTTTGTTTCAACACCCCCTTCCCTCTTTCTAAAACAAAAAACAAAAACAGGATCTGCTTTTCGCCCCTGGGCAATTTGGCTCCAGGGACCACGCATTCACTCCATAAGATGCACAGACATTTCCCCTTACTTTTTAGGACAAAAAAAGTGTGTCTTATGGAGTGAAAAATACAGTATATTTGGATCAGGGCAATAGCCCATGGAGTGCAGCCTCCTGTTTTCCCAGTGGTCAACCAGATCCCTGTCGGAAACCCGCAAACAGGATTCGACCACAAGGTAGCTCTCCCCTCCTGCGGTTTCCAGCAACTCTCATCTGGAAGGACTACTGCCTCCAGCTGTTGAGGCAGAGCATAGCCGTCCTGGCTCGCAGCTACTGATAATTCCTTTTGCTTAAGGCCACGGTGCATTATGGATCTCCGAGGGCTGTTGCGTAGAAAGCATGAAATCAATGCTTGACCCCATCCTGCATAAGCCCTGGTGCAAACAAGGTCATAATCCCTTAAGTATTGTGGTCAACGTCTGATGCTAACTCTTGCTTCACCAACGCCTAGTATGGAACACACAATCCTGGCTTTCCCCTAGGTAGGCAGGAATGATTGACTTGGCCCCTCGGGAATTGGCACCCCAGATTAACGTTGAAGCAAATACACCTCCTTAGATGTTCAATACACATTGCTCAACGATTTACACAGCTTTTCAGATTTCTAAGGAAATGTTTGCATTGGACATAAATCGCAAACCACTTGCTATTTTACACCCGAGCAAATATCATGAGTTGTCCACAAACAATCCAGTTTTCCTCATTCCTGACACAGATATTAGATATATAAGGACCACACGCCATGGGTCTGAAGCATCTTCCTCAGACGGCAACAGGTGAGGAGCATCTTGAGACGCCTCAAGCTGAGCAAGGTAAGAGATGAGACGCCAAGGTTTGCTTCTCCCAAAGTAACCACCGAGTTTGATTTCACAGCTTGGAAAGAATCTTGTGAGCGCTGGTGCTCTCAGGCTGGGATCAGTTCAGTTCAGTTCAGTTCACATTTGGATGCAAACCTAACCCATTCACACATCTCAAAATGATATGGGAACTGCAACAGAGATGGCCACTTTTGTGACACAGTGCAAAAATTAGTGAACAGGATGCAGAAGGATACCTATATTAGTGAAGAAAACCGTACAAAATGCATTAAGGTAAGGGAAATTGCTTGCAAAAATGTGTCTCTTGGGCAAAATGCCATACCAAAATGTGCATGGAGGAATGCACGATAGAATGCGAAAGAGTTATGAAAACTTCAAAAAATGGCAAAATGATGTAGGAATGTGCCAACTTAAGACTGAGAAAGAAGAAGAGAGAAACCGAGAGACTCCTAAACTGACCGATTTGTCAGTCCTTACTCTTACATGGAACATGACTTGTTTAACTCAATGGGACTCGCTTCTGGGAGACATTTATGGAAGGTGGTCTGTCAAATTCATTTCATGAAGGTTGGGCTTAATACTTTGTTGAATTGTTAACCAAACAGAGTTTGGCTTTTGTGGGGAAAGCTTTTCCGATGGGGAAAGCACCGGATCCATTAGTCCTGCTCCAGGCGAGAGGCTGTAACTGAGCAGCAGAATACCTGTGGCTGCTTTGCATGCAGGATTCAACCCTTGGGGTCTCCCGCCATCAGGACTGGGGCAGACCTCAGCGGGGGGTGAGGATGGAGATGTGCTGTGTGTCAGAATTAGGCATCCCCAGCAAAGATGGCCCAAAGGTCTGGCTCAGCATAAGGCAGGTTTGTACACAACAACAACAGCTAGAAGCTATGATAAATTTGTGTGGGGACAGCCCCCAAGCCAGGGTTTTAAATTCAAATATTCTCAATTATAGAAATAGCTGGTTTCAGGGCTTAGAAAAATATTACAAGATATAATCGGCTGCACTTAGCAAGTCAATGCATAAAACGGTTTTCTTAAAAATGCACGGACAAATCTTCCTTCCTTCCTTCCTTCCTTCCTTCCTTCCTTCCTTCCTTCCTTTTGACAACCAGTAATATTTTCTCAGGTACCAGATCAAGATGCTAAAGGCTTGGACTGTCCTCCTCCTTTGCGGCCTCCTGCCCTCCACCCAAGCTCTCACTGGCGATGTCCTTTCGATGGCCCGGCTGCATAAGGATGTCCTGGAGAATGGTGAGCTCTGGAACTTTCTGGTTTTTCTAAAATATGAAAATTCAGAGAAATGGCCAAGGGAACCACCCGACTCTTGAATGAGCATTTGCAGAGAAGCAGGAACTGGCAGCCTCTTCTTCAAAACAGGAGTGGGTACAGTGGTCTTGGCGTTTGTGTGCCAAGGTGTGCCTCTGCTACGGGCTTCAACCCCTGATGGGCCAGCAGAGCCACTGAGACCCTCAGATCTGCACAGGTGTTTCATAGGATTGTAGAGCTGGAAGGGACACCAAGGGCCATCTAGTCCAACCCCCCTGCCATGCAGAAATCAAAAGCAAACAGGATACCGCATGCACAGTGGATGTGATCTGCGCTTTCCCAGGCTGTCATTCAGGTTTATACAGACTCCTTCATTTCTAAAATTAGGGGGACCGTTTCAAGCCAGACAATTGCATTGCCCCATCCCAGAAGTTTATTTATTCAGCAATTAAAATATTTATATACCACCACGCGGGTGGCACTGTTGGTTAAACCACAGAGCCTAGGACTTACTGCTCAGAAGGTCGGTGGTTTGAATCCCCATGACGGGGTGAGCTCCCGTTGCTCGGTCCCTGCTCCTGCCAACCTAGCAGTTTGAAAGCACGTCAAAGTGCAAGTAGATAAATAGTTACAGCTCCGGTGGGAAGGTAAACGGCGTTTCCGTGCGCTGCTCTGGTTTGCCAGAAGTGGCTTAGTCATGCTGGCCACGTGACCCGGAAGCTGTATGCCGGCTCCCTGGGCCAATAAAGCGAGGTGAGCGCCGCAACCCCAGAGTCGGCCACGACTGGACCTAATGGTCAGGGGTCCCTTTACCTTTACCTTTATTCAGTAAAAAAAATCAGGGTGGTTTACAACACCAGTGCATAAAACCATACAAATATTAAAATCAGAAATCGCTCCCTATTGTCAGTTCCTGATACCTCGGGTTAAGTACTTAATTCGTCACGGAGGTCCGTTCTTAACCTGAAGCTGTTCTTAACCTGAAGCACCACTTTAGTTAATGGGGCCTCCTGCTGCTGCCACACCGCTGCAGCACGATTTCTGTTCTCATCCTGAAGCAAAGTTCTTAACCCGAGGTACTATTTCTGGGTTAGCAGCATCTGTAACCTGAAGCATATGTAACCCGAGGTACCACTGTATGTGAATGGTAATTGCAATATGAAAGGAGATTCTGAGTCAACATCTGGAAGAACTTTCTAATGGTAAGAGCTGTTAGACAGTGGAACAGGCTCCCTTGGGAGATGGTGGACTCTGTGTCTTTGGAGGTTTTAAGCAGAGGCTGGGTAGCCATGGGTCAGGGATTTGTTCACTACGACTCCTGCATTGCAGGGGGCTGAAGTAGAAGTCCACTTGAGGGTCTCTTGCAACTCTATGAAATGTCCTTGCCTGGACTCATACAGTTGAAGGATCCAGGCAGTTTATTGCCTGGGACGTGGAAAGAGGCAGGCTTAATAAACCAGGTTCAGTCCACCCAACCTCTGGTGGAAAAGCATGCTAATGAGATAGTTGTTTGTTTTGTGTCCTTGCATAGAGTTGATGAGGACAATGTCAACGCTGACTTTTATTTCCTTGACTTCTGTCCCCTGTGCTCAATGCTGTCTCTTCCTTCCAGGCATCTCAGATACGCTGGCCAAAGGCAACCTGCTCCAGGGACTCTTGGGGCAAGTGCTTGGTGGAGACCTTCTAGCAGGGATCCTTGGAGGCCAAGGAGGTCCTCTGGGCTTGGTCGGAGGCTTGGCTGGAGGTGCCCTTGGAGGCCAAGGAGG
>JAXCMG010000097.1:1063302-1079452 GCA_034642415.1 Podarcis siculus | reverse complement strand
ATCTATCTATCTATCTATCTATCTATCTATCTATCTATCTATCTATCATCTAAATTCCTATGCCCCACAAATAACCCAGAGATGCATTTTAAATAAAAGCACACATTCTACTCATGTTAAAAAACGCTGATTCCTGGACCATCCACCGGCCGGATTTAGGTGTTTGGGCCGGATCCAGCCCCCGGGCCTTAGTTTGCCTGCCCATGCTCTAGATCCCTAGGTTATGGTGCAGAATAACAAACGGCATTTGGACAGGACTGGAGGTAAGGTGGTGTCAGTGGTTCTTCCACACAGGGACACTGAGCCGAGGGTGGGGTGCGGGGCGCCAAAATAGTAGTAGTAGTAAAAGCTATATTTATATGGGTACCTACTGAGAAGATCCATTAAAAAGCAACTGTACCAAAAGGAATTGTTGTGAAAATAATAAATGTTTAGGGGGGCTCATCAAATTTTGTCCTTGCTTGGGGCCACATTACCAAAATCCGTCCCTGATTTGGAGAAAGTCTCCCTTTAGACCAGTGGTTCCCAAAGTGGGTGATGCTGCTCCCTGGAGGGCAGTGGGGGTTGCTATGAGGTAAGGGGGGCAGGGGGGACCAGAGGTGTAGTCCACGATTCTCAATTCTGCACTGTGTTTATAGTCCCCTTTCTTCCTGATCTTTTCTCGGCCGTGCTCTGGAAGCTCTGCAGACCAGCCTCCCCCAACATGATGTCCTCTACATGTCTTGGACTACAGTTCCCATCAGTCCCAACCAGTTGTAGTCCAAGATGCCTAGAGGCCATTGGATGGTGGAGGACTTCTCCGTGCCAGATGTGCAGCCTAGCACCTAATGCTTTCCTTTCCTTTCCCTTCACAGCGTCAGCCTCAACGTCTCGTCCTCCCAGATTGGCTCCTTTGATGTAAGACTCCCTTCCACCACATACTGAAGTGGACATCTTGGAGAAGATTTTGAGGGAGCAGGGCAGGGCAGGGCGGGGCGGGGAGAGGAAGTCCTGTCCCATGAGCAGAACTCCCAAGGTCTCTGCAGCTCACCTGGAACTTGAAAGAGAAAGAGATGGCTGAACTCATCCAGGATTGGGGGTTTCTGCTGGAGCAGAGGTGGAGACGGCATCTGGAGCAGCCACACAAACCCTTGGGTGCTTGAGCTACAAAGGGTGAAGTCCCATCATAGAACTGTGAAGTTGGAAGGGTCCTCCAGGGTCATCCAGTCCAACCCCCTGCAATGCAGGAATCTCAGCCAGAGAATCCCTGGCAGATGGATGGTCACCCAACCTCTGCTTAGGAACCTCCAATGAAGGGGAGCTCATCACCTCCTGAAGAAGTCATAGAGTCATACCTCAGGTTACAGACACTTTGGGTTGTGCGATTTCAGGTTGTGCACCGCGCCGAACCCGAAAGTACCGGAACTGGTTACTTCCGGGTTTCCGCGCTTGCGCATGCGCAGAAGCACTAAATCACGCTTTGCGCATGTGCAGATGCGCCAAATTGCAACCCGTGCATGCGCAGATGCGGCGCTGCGGGTTGCGAACATGCTTCCCATGCGGATCACATTCGCAACCTGAGCATCCACTGTACTGTCAGAAAGTTCTTCCTAATGTTTAGTCGGGAAATATTTGAAGTAAGCAACCCAGCAGGTCACATCTCCATAGCTGTCAACTTTTCCCTTTTCTTGCGAGGAATCCTGTTCAGAATAAGGGAATTTCCCTTAAAAAAAGGGAAACGTTGACAGCTATGCACATCTCTTTCTCTCACCAACTGATGATGCAGAAGTTTCTCTTTCTTTTGCAGGTTGCTGTACTCAAAACCTGGATCACGAACCTTCTCAGAATTGGATACCTGCCTGTGATCAACGGTAAGAGAGCCGTATGTGTACCAAGAGGTGTTCGGTTTCAGCATTGCCTTTGGGACGCAACAACCATTCTGCATGTCCAGCGTTGTTTCTTGGTTTTCTTCCAGGTGCCCTGGAGATAGGAATCCCTCTCCCTAACCTCTTCAACCTGAACTTCGCCGCTGGGGATGTCAGCATTGTTGATGTAAGATCTCAGCTGCTCATTTCTTGAAAACCAGGCTTTAACAGGGCTGAGCACCACCTAGAACAAATCTGTAACATGTTCCACGATGCGCCTGGGAACCCACAACTTAGTGGGTTGTATTCGGTGCTAAAGGACCCCTGACCATTAGGTCCAGTTGTGGCCGACTCTGGGGTTGCGGCGCTCATCTCGCTTTACTGGCCAAGGGAGCCAGCTTCCGGGTCATGTGGCCAGCATGACTAAGACGCTTCTGGCGAACCAGAGCAGCGCACGGAAACGCCGTTTACCTTCCCGCTGGAGCGCTACCTATTTATCTACTTGCACTTTGACGTGCTTTCGAACTGCTAGGTTGGCAGGAGCAGGGACTGAGCAACGGGAGCTCACCCCGTCGCGGGGATTCGAACCGCCGACCTTCTGATCAGCGAGTCCTGTGGGTTTAACCCACAGCGCCACCCGCGTCCCTCAGTGCTACTTCTGACTCAAAGTAAACTCCATTGAGGCTAATGGATGTGAAGTTCCTTAATTTCAATGGGGTTTACTCTAAATAGGGCTCAGTTTAAAACGGTCCACTGATTGACACATAACCTACATGTGAGGGGGAGGAAGAGGGGCAGAGGAAAGCATGCTTTCTACTGCTGGAGAGAGGAGAGTGGGTGGCTTATGATGTAAGGAGCTTCATATGTCTTTATTTGATGAGATTGACTGATGTGATAGTAGGAGAAATGTAACAGACAAGAGGCAAAGAAAATCAAAGGGATTTCAGATTCAGGAGCAAAGCATGCTTTTAATTCAGTCAGGACAGATCTATCCCTTCCAGTGTTTCTTTTTCTATTTTCTCCAGTCTTAAATCCAGTTCTCCATTTTGGGATACTGCCAGGGAGACAAATGCCATCATGCCTCCACGCCGGTCTCCCGTAGAACAGTATCAGTCAATTAGCGACACGAGCCTCAGAAACAACTGTCCACATTCCAGGATTCATGCACGCCCTTTTCGCAGAGTTCGCACAATGGAAGATTCACCCAGGAGAGCAGCTTTATTCAGCGTTGGTCAGAACAAAGGACTGCCTGCCTGCGTGTCAGGCAACAGAGAGAAACAAAAGCTATATACAAAACAGAAACTTCTTGTGAGCAGGAAATACGCAGGCTGTGACTCACAACAGCCTGTCCCCTTTTTAAGGTGGAATGGAAATATCCTAACATCCTCCCCCTTTCCGTGTAACCTCTAGTACCTGTGGTTCAACCCAATTGCAACCTCTGTACATAAACCTTAAGTTGTTCTCTGTTAACAGCCTTAGACAACAGATCAGCAGGAATTTCATTTCCTGGCATGTAGGACACCTGAATGAGTCCTTTCTGAATACACTCTCTTGCACGATGTAGCTTAATCTGCAAGTACTTGGTCCTTTGCTTGCAACTCTCTGAGTTCAGCAAAGCCAAACAGGATCTATTGTCTTGATACACTTGTATAGGACATTTCACAGAAACTCTGATGTCCTGAGCCGTTGAGCCTCCCTGACAGTATCCCAACACTCCATAGTTCCACAGCAGGTTTTCTTAAAACTGATAACTTAATTAATGAATTGTATGCCTTTCACTGCTGCTTTCTCTCAATACTGCCATTTGTAATGGAGTTCTGACTAATACACACATATTAGTATGCTATGCTCAAGAACATATGCCTTTTTCGCACACTTTCCTCCAATATATGCAGTTTCTGTTATTTTGCTGGAGAACTGCACCACGAAACTGGGGTATGTGCAAATTTAGCAGGATAGCCATGTGTTGGGCTCACATAGTGATTGGAGATGTTCCAGTTTCTCATTGAAATGCAGCCAAGTTTCTTCCGTAACTGTGATGCTTTTCTTCTCGGCAGAATGCATTGCTGGCGAGCGTGACTCCTAAACTCCTCTAGAGTAGACGTATCCGCACAGCTGCAGAAATGAGCTCCGAGGCAGAAGTCTCCTCCTCGCTTCTGGCTGTTCCCGGTGACATCTTGGCCCAGGAATCTGACTGCAGAAGAGTCTTCTCTCATCCTCCTTCATTGTCTCGTTGAGCTTCAGAGCCGCCTTTAGAATGACCTCAGCTATGTTTCCTCTAGTTCTGCCTTGGCAAGAACTCTGGGCTGCTTGTGTACTGTCTGGGGAGCTTCTTGACTGCCTCGCTCAGTAAAAATATGTCACTTTCTCAGCATTTATAGCCTGTTTGTTTTTCTTCCACTTTCAATACACTTTGAAGACCTTCCAAAGAGTGCCTCTGGGTAACTTTTGCACCTCTCCTCCCTGCTACAGTTTTAGCCAAACCATCCCTCCTCACCTGTAGCCCCCTAAAATATTAGTAAGGGGAGACACGGGACCACTGCTACTTCTCCATATTAATTTTATTCCGTAAAACTTATATACCACTTGATTATAGAAAAACAACAACACTCAAAGTGGTTCACAAAGCAGAGCTGCTTCAAAGAGCCCTTTTGCAAAGGGCTTCAACCCCCACTCATCAGCAGAAGAGCAAGGATTGAATCCTGCTGGGCGCAGTGGGCATAGCTAATTCAGGATCAAACCCTGTCCTCCTGGCCATCAGCTGGCATCACCGGCGATGTGGTGTGGTGTAGTGGTTAGAGTATTGGACTATTAGGATCTGGGAAACCATCACAGTACACAGCCATTATGAGTGGTAGCCACTGATGGCTTCCATTTTAAAGCCGTCCAAATTAGTGGCCTTCTCCATTTTCTTCAACCTCAAACTTCCAACATTTGCATTGTTCAGTGAAAGGGCAATTTTGTGAATGCAATGCCAGGGTCTTTAATATTCGCTTCTGCTTGCACAACCAACTTGTCCTAGTGTAGTGCAGCGCTGAGTCAAACAAAGTAGGAATCTCCAAAGGGACCAGTTTCTGTGTGGAATTTATTTGGGTTGCAATACCTGGTCCCTGGAAGAAACTCATCCCAAGGTGCCTTCACCTCCCCTGTGATTTGCTCCATGGTCTTGTTGTGAACAAAAATCTGCCCCTTTCCCCCTTATGGGGTATCCAAGAGCCCATATAGAGTCCTTATGTAGGTTCCCTATTGGTAGGAGAAAATAAAAGAGGCCAACCAGAGAATATTGAGAAGCAAAGCAGCTAGTAAGCCTGATCTTTATTGATCTGTTGCAACAGAGTGCTCCCCTCACACGCAGGAAAGGAGGAGGAACCCAGAACAAAGGTGTGCCTGCTCTTATATAGAAATTTTAAATTCCCTGCCCTGGAGCTCAAGACCACCCCTCCATACATCATACATACATCACAGAAGGGGTGTAACCCAAGACCACCCCCCATAAACATCATACCTACATCACAGAAAAGGCGGTCTACAGCAGAAATCTGAGTGCATTGTTTATCTTGTTTATCTCGTCTGACAGGTTACCTGTTAATGCTCACTTGATTGGATACCCTGGGGAGCCTGGCCAGTCTTTTGTCATGATAAATACTTAGTTCCTGAGCCAGATCACAGGCTCACCCTATTCATACACAGACATACCCTTAAGAAAGGATTTGTGAAGGAAAAGTCAATGGGGAGGCTTTTCCATTTTCCTTTGACCTTGCAGAGAAAACATTTGGTCAGTTTGGGAGCCAAAATCGTTTCAGGGCGGTCTTCCTGTGCTGCTCCAGACATGTGGTCCCCATATCTATGTATGTGCTTGGTTTGTACATTAATGAACATTTAACATATATCTAAGACTTTAAAATTCTTATCACAGTCTCCCCCAGTGCACAGCCATTTAAGTCACCTAGGAAGTTGACTCTCTTTGTCCTTACTCCAGCCTATGTGCAGATAACTGAAGTCACCTGTTACTAGATCACTTCCTCCCTTGGATGCCTCCTGGATTTCAGGACAAATGAAAGACAGTACGTCTTCACGCAACAGATAGTTAAACTATGGAACTCACTGCCACAGGAGACAGTGATGGCCACCAAGGCAGATGCCTTTAAAACTGGATTGGACAAATTCACAGAGGAGGAGAGGGCTATTGATGGCTACTGGGCAGGATGGCTCTGCTGTGCCTCCACAGTCAGAGGCAGTGATGCTTCTGAATGCCAGTAGCTGGAAACCACAGGAGGGGAGAGTTGGTCTTGTGCTTGGACCCTGCTTGTGGGGCCACTTGTGCTGGGCCCGGAGGTAACCCGAGTAGCATGGTCCAGGTCCAGTCCCAAATCCAGTCCCCAATCCATGAGGAGTCAGTCCAGCGGGGCCAAGGCAGGACACGAGGTGGATAACCAGGCAAGGTCAGGCACAGGATCACAGGCAGGTTCCAGCAAGCAGCAATGTTGCTCCTGCAACCTGGGGCAGGGTCCAGCAGCCTTTTATCTCTGTCGGGGTAGCGGCCGGTCCTGATCCCCCAGCGACTCACCTCCCTGTCTCGCCCAAAGGCAAGCACTCCTCTGAGGCGTTCCCAAAGCAAAGGAAGGATTGAACTCTGATTAATAAGAATACACACAGAGGCTTGAACCAGCAAGACTCTGGGAAGGGTGCGTATAATAATCTCTGCCACCCTCCACCCCTCGGCCCAGGTCATTTTATTCACAAAAGAACTTTTACAGAGTGTTCGTAAGAACCAATCAGATTCTTCTGAGCGTTTCAACAAACCCCACGTGGAGACAAAGTTAAACTACCAAAACTAATTAAGCACACATACTTTTGGGGTAAACAAAACAGAACTACAAAGAAGAGCATTTGGCAACCCCAGAGATGATAAACAAGCAAAATACATGATAAGAAGGATGGCCAGGAAGACAGCGATCATTATCACCTTCAGGTGAGATCTGTTTCTTGGCCCTAAGATTAACATCCTAAGATTAACATATCAGAAAAGCTACATCAAAGAAGCTTGCCCACTGTCTTTGATGACCCAGGATGCCTTTCTGGCAAGCAACTGGAAGCAACTGGGCTGTGTACGTGACTTGTCAACCAAGAGAAATGGGCAGTAGAGGAAATGGCCAGAGATGCAGAGGGTTGTGGGATTTGGTCAGAAATTATTGTCAATGAATTAAACCCAGTCAACACAATGCCCAGTGGACACAATGGCTTGATGCATATTTTATAATTCCTCACAGTACCGTATTTTTCGCCCCATAGGACACACTTTTCCCCCTCCAAAAATGAAGGGGAAATGTGTGTGCGTCCTATGGGGCGAATGCAGGCTTTCGCTGAAGCCTGGAGAGCAAGAGGGGTTGGTGCGCACTGACCCCTCTCGCTCTCCAGGCTTCGCGCAGATCTCCGTAAGCCGTGGGAGCCCACGCCTGCATGCCGAAGGCTGGGGAGAGTTGCCTGTTCTGGGGGCTGGGGTCACGGGAAGCTCTGGCGGGGGGGGGGGGAATAAATTTTTTTCCCTTTATTCCCCCCCCCCCAAAAAAAACCTAGGTGCACCTTATGGGACGGTGCGTCCTATAGGGCGAAAAATACGGTAATCCCACCTGACCCCACATTCTGGATATTTGCACTCCTACACTCCTCCTGTGAGTACTCAGGTCTCTCCTTTTCTCAGACCTCAGTCTCTGCAGCTCAGGAGACGTCGGTGGGTTACTAGACCCAGAGGCCGCCTCAGCCTCCCCTGACCCAACCGGTAGTGGAGCAGCTGTAAGCGATGGCCCAGCTGGAGGCAAGGAGGTCATCCCCACATCTGGAGCCAGGGCAGGCTCAGGCCCCTGACTCGGCCCAGCTGGTGCTTGTTGCAGGGGAACCTGTGCAGACTGGGGTTCTTCAGGATCAGGCCCCAGACTAGGTTCAAACGCCACTTGAGGCAGAGGATCCGGTGCGGACTGAGACTCCTCTGATTCTGAGTCTGAGCCCAAGTCCCAGGCCATCACACCACTGTGAGAACAGGGTGCTGGACTAGATGGGCCACTGGTCTCATCCAGTAGGTACATCTAATGTTCATTCTCCATCTCAGAATCCCCTTAGGCATTTTGGTCAGGAAGATAAAAATATGATAACACAGTGTTAATGGTGAAGTGATTATAGCCTGTCTTGTCTTGGTTTGCTGTGGGCCACTGACCCATTTCAATGTGAATTAAAGTCAGTATTCACCAGCCTCTCCCACAGATCTTCTTACCTGGAGAAAAGGAGCTGATGATCTTTGAAATTGCTTTTTGTTTGGGAAGGTAATTCCCGCCCCGCCCCCCACAACCCCTGTTGTGTAACCCTCATTTGATCAGGGAACTAATTGCTGGGTTTTATCTCGCCAGGGTATTAACTGTTCATTTCGCCAGGACAAGGATATCATTATGGTCTGGTGGCAGTTTGCAGCTGACGCTAATCTCAGCATGTCTCTGAGAACGGTCTTTGCAGGGACTGGAACCCAAAGCTGTCAAATCAGGGCGTCAGCTTTATCAGCGCTGGGCTACAGACTTGAGATCCTCTCAGGCTAATCTTCAGGAAAAGGCCACTCAGGTTCAAGGACAGGAAATCCCTGAAATGGGACACCCAGGGTGGACATCACAGTTGGGGGGCGGGGAGGAGATTTTCAGCTCTGAGTCTAGTTCTTCTTTATATTAGGATCATAGCTGTCAACTTACAGATTTGAAAATAAGGGACCAGCAGCCTCGAAAATAAGGGATCAGCAGCCAAAATAAGGGATCAACAATTACTTTGATGAAATACATATTTTGTTGCGTGCAAATAGCTTTAGATACCTATTAGGTTCATAAAATACCATATAGCATATATTCAACATAAAAAAACAGCAACAATTTGTTGTTGACAAAGGACAGCTGGACATAGAAAGGACCCCATTACCTTCAGTAGCTTATTTAAGGGACATCATCAATAAGGGACAGCAGCAGGACATGGCGCTGGGATAAGGGACTGTCCCGCCAAATAAGGGACGCTTGACAGCTATGATTAGGATTCATCCATATTATTTAATATTTTTCAACAATTGCTCTCTGCTGATTCTATATATCATTTCTCACTCCCCTTATTTCTGTGCAGAAGAGATAGTCATTCAAAGAGTCAGTTGCCTCGTGAGGAGAGCACATTTGAGGCTTAGCAGTCATAAGAACATAAGGAGAACTGGCTGGTGGATCAGGTCCACAGCCAATCTAGTCTAGCATCGTGCTCTCACAGGGGCCAAGCAGATGCCTGCGGGAAACCCGCAAGAAGGATTTGAATACAAGAGCAGCCCTCTCCCCTCCTGTGGCTTCCAGCAGCTGGGATTCAGAAGTATTTCTGAACCATCCTGGCTAATAGCCAGGGATCACATTCATCCAGTGCTTTACCAACTGCACTGGCTCCCGGTGGAGTACAGGGTCAGGTTTAAGGTGCTGGTTTTGACCTTTGAAGCCCTATGCGGCCTAGAACTCATGTACCTACGGGACCACCTCTCCTGGTATGCCCCACGGAGGACCTTAAGGTCCACAAATGACAACATTTTGGAGGTCCCAACTCACAAGGTGGTTAGATTGGTCTCAACTAGGGCCACGGCCTTTTCAGTAATGGCCCCGACGTGGTAGAACGCTCTGCCACAAGAGACCAGGGCCCTGCGGGTCTTGAGATCTTTCCTCAGGGCCTGCAAGATGGAGCTGTTCCGCATGGCCTTTGGTTTGGACTCGGTCTGACCCTTATGTTTCCCTCCCCTTATGGTCTTGATCTATGGGCTACTTTTAAAATGAGGCTGCATTTTAAATTGTATTTTAACTTTAAATTGGTTTTTTTCTTTCTTTCCCCTATTATGTTTTTACTGTAATTTTACTGGTGTTAGCCATCCTGAGCCTGGCTCTGGCCAGGGAGGGCAGGGTATAAATAAAAATTATTATTAGTAGTAGTAGTAGTAATATTATTATTATCATCATCATCAACAGCACTCTCCTCCTCCATGAATTTGTCTCATCCCTGTTTTTAAAGACTGGTGGCCACCAATCCTGTGGCAGTGAGTTCCCTAGTTCAAAAGCACTTTCATTTATCAGTCCTGAATTTTACATCTTTTTTTTTTCGTAATAACATGCAATGATATCCAGTAAGCAGCTCTCTGGGGAAAGCAAAAACCTTTAACTAGCAAACTATGCAAATAGCAGGTCCTTCCATCACTATGTGGTTTGTTATGGAGAGCCAATACAGTCGTACCTTGGTTTTCAAACAGTATAGTTCTCGAACGTTTTGGCTCCCAAATGTCGCAAACCCAGAAGTGACTGTTCCAGTTTGGGAAATATTTTTGGAAGCTGAATGTCCGATGGGGCTTCCGCAGCTTCTGACTGGCTGCAGGAGTTTCCTGCAGCCAATCAGAAGCCGTGCTTTGGTTTCTGACCATTTTGGAAGTTGAACGGGTTTCCGGAACGGATTCTGTTCAACTTCCAAGGTACGACTGTACTCTGAATATTAAGCAGTGTAAGAGTTGGACTGGATGACTCTTGGGTCCCTTCCAACTCTACTTCAATGCTTCTATGAGACTTGGAGCACCGGAACTCTCTTCCTAATCTCCATAATCAGCAGTGCCATCAGGGCATTAATTGGGCACAGATGTCCAGGTCCCCACCTGGAGAATGAGTAGGAGGCCTCCAAGCACAGCAGAGTTGACTTACCAAATTCCAAAGTAAGTGAAATAAAACTCCTGACCTTACAAAGACAAGAACAAGACCATTAAGTCCAAAGTCTTAAATTACCCAAATGTGCCACTGTCCACAATGAGATCTATCTAGATAAGCCCTGAAAGGCGATAACTATTTGCCTGCCCTGTTCGAAGCAGAAAGAGATTGCAGAAACGAGAATCTCTTTGGGTTGAGAAACGGTTCCTCCTCCATCGTTCCTGCCAAACGCAAAGAAAGACATCCTGGAACCTGGAGGGAGGGCACTTGATCCCTCTTGCTTAATTCCCGTTCCAGATTTGCAAATAATTATTTTTACTGGAATATAGCAAACCGCATACTGAGCCCGTTATCTCCACGTCCCTGGCGCTGGTTTCATGCCCGCCCCGCTGCTCGCTGCTGATATAAATGGCCTTTGCCACCTCTGCTTTTTCAGAGCCAGGAGAAGGCAAGCGCAAGGAGGCGATGGGCAGCACCAGACACTCTCCGTGATCGAGAATTGGCGGAAGCAGGGCTGATTTCTCTCCTTTAGCCCTTAGTTTCAGAAAGGTGTACTCAGGTAACTCAGATCTGGTCTGCAAGAACACCCTCTGCAGAGTTTAACCAATTTGCCTTTTAATTAGTTTACTTTGTAAATAAATAAATAAATAAATAAATAAAGCACTGCTTGCTTGTAAACAACAACAACCCTCAAAGTGGGTTGCAAGAAAGGTAAAACAATGAAATCATTGATAAGAATAAAATTATCTCAGCAGGTGTGGCGGCTTCAGCCAAGATGTTTGCCGTCTGGTGTGCTGCCATCTTCAGCTGCCTGCTGATGCGATCAGAGAGTCAGCTGCTTCCAACAGATGCTGTCATCCGGGTCAATAAGGGCGTATTGCATAACGGTAAGTCTATCAATGCTAGGATTGGAATGGACCTCACAGACCAAGGTCCACCAGTTAATCTCCTACCCTAAGAAATTCTGGATGTGGAAATATCCTAAGAAAAGTGTTAACCTTACTAATGTTTCCAAAATTCCTTGGCTGAGCCAGAATTCCCAGTATTTCGTGTAAGGTTTCACTTTGGGTGAGTTTTGTGGTCACTCTAAGGAGCACCACATGGGTTGAGTTCCAGGTTTCCATGAAGCCCAGACTGCAAGACACATGGCAGATTCAGAGCATTCGGGAGCCTGCAAAACAATGAACCTCAAAGGGTTCAGACAAGAGTGAGGCAGTGTTGGCTGAATGTGGGCCAAAAACTGACAAGACAGAGGTGTTCTGTGTTTTTGTTTCTTTGTTTGTTTATAAAAATATTGATATGCTGCTATACAGTCATACCTCGGGTTGAATGTGCTTCAGGTTGAGCGCTTTCCGGTTGCTCTCCGCGGCAACCCAGAAGTAACGGAGCGCGTTACTTCCGGGTTTTTGCCGCTCGTGCATGTGCAGACGCTCAAAATGACATCGAGCGCATGTGTGGAAGCGGCAGAACGCGACCCACGCATGAGCAGATGCGCTGTCACGTCTTACATTCTATTCAGGATGCGAACGGGGCTCCGGAACGGATCCTGTTCACATCCCGAGGTACCACTGTATTGCAGAAACATATAGAAGAGGTTTTTAACAGTAAAAAGAGGACAAAACCATACAATAAAAGCACAAGAAGTTAAAAACAGCAAAGTTAAGAAAACAAAAACCAGTAATCCACTCTTAATTGCCTGCCTGGGCCTGGGGGAACAGAAAAGTTGTCAGCAGGCAGTTAAAAGGTGGCACAGAAGGCGCCTGCTGAATCCCTAGTGGCAGAGAGTTCCACAGCCCTGGGCCGATGACGCTAAAGGCTCGGTTTCTCATTGTTGTCAAACGAGACTCACTAGGGATGTTCCTGCCGGTGATCTCAGTGGTCAAGTTGGGATGTAAGTTGCTAGTTCTCAAGCATGGGCTCTAAAACTGCATATACATAAGCTCTGTTGGGATGCTTCCAAGGAAACGGGGGCAATTGGCAGGCCCACTGGCTGGTAGCCGGAAGATCTCCGGTCCTTGGATCAGCATGTACCGTATTTTTTGCTCTATAAGACTCACTTTTCCCCTCCTAAAAAGTAAGGGGAAATGTGTGTGCGTCTTATGGAGCGAGTGCAGGCTGTGCAGCTATCACAGAAGCCAGAACAGCAAGAGGGATTGCTGCTTTCGCTGCGCAGCGATCCCTCTTGCTGTTCTGGCTTCTGAGATTCAGAATATTTTTTTTCTTGTTCTCCTCCTCCAAAAACTAGGTGTGTCTTGTGGTCTGGTGCGCCTTATAGAGCGAAAAATACGGTAACTGCGATTTGAGCTTCAGAAGCTGAGCACGCAAGCCAGCAGAGTAAAAAGACTCTTCACAACAGAAGGGCAGATAGAGGCTGTGTAAAGCATATTTACCAGCAGTTTATTTCAGGACAAAGAAAACATGTCTGCTCTCCTTCATGTCCAACAAGAAGCATAAGCAAAAGCGATACACGAAACGGAAGTTCCCAGCAAGCTGTGCTGGAGTGCAAACAGGCATGTGAGATACAACAATTCCACATGTCTTTTAAGGTGGAACGGAATATCGTAACAAGCTCTCCCCCCCCCAGTCAAGGGACGCAAAGCCCACCCCATCTCTGCTGAATTATAACATGCTTCTCTCTTCCTTAGCGGGTCATGCAAACCACTATTTTGAATAATGATGTTTTTGTAGGGCAGGGGGCCCTGGAGCCGAGTTTATGGAACCGGGGGGGGGGGCGAGTTTGGGAGCCCCTAATCTAACCCGTTGAGCTCTGCCCTTTGCGACCCAGCCAGCCTGTGCCGTTCGTGGAAGAGCTTCCCTCGAGACACAGCAGGGAAACCCTCCGGCTCCACCGTCCTGCCTGCCCTGACCTCTTTTTCTTTTTTAAAAAATATAATTTTTTAATTAGTTTTTCAGCATATCATTTTCAACAATAAATAAATGTACTTTAACATCTTATACAATTCTTTTTTTTCTTCCATCAATCACATCTGAAAATTTTCCAATCTGTTTACTTAATATACATTCCTTATTTTCACTATTACATTTAAATCTCACAACTAATATCTCTCTTCTTTCTCTTCTTTGCAATATTCCATATGTTTCTCCTTACAAAACTTCCTTTTTCATCTCATTATGTATCATTTCCCAGAAGTTTTTTTAACTTTCTTACATTCCCACCACATATGATAAAATGTTCCTTCTTTTTCTTTACATTTCCAACATTTATTATTTGTCTTATACATTTTGGCTATTTCACAGGTGTAATATACCATCTGGGATGCGGGTGGCACTGTGGGTTAAACCACAGAGCCTAGGACTTGCCGACCAGAAGGTCGGCGGTTCGAATCCCCGCGATGGGGTGAGCTCCTGTTGCTTGGCCCCTGCTCCTGCCCACCTAGCAGTTCAAAAGCACGTCCAAGTGCAAGTAGAGAAATAGGTACCGCTCCGGCAGGAAGGTAAACGGTGTTTCCGTGCGCTGCTCTGGTTTGCCAGAAGCGGCTTAGTCATGATGGCCACATGACCCGGAAGCTGTACGCTGGCTCCCTCGGCCAGGAAAGCGAGATGAGCGCCGCAACCCCAGAGTCGGTCACGACTGGACCTAATGGTCAGGGGTCCCTTTACCTTTAATATACCATCTATACATCATTTTCATCATATTCTCTTTCAGGGCATTAAAAGCTGTAAATTTTATTCTTTCCTTCCACAATCTGTCCCATTCTTTAAGGTATAGATTATATCCAAAATCTTTTGCCCAGTGTACAGTCATACCTCGGGATAAATATGCTTCAGGATAAGTATTTTCGGGTTGCACTCCGGGTTTCGCCGCTCGCACATGCGGAGACGATGAAAATGATGTCACGCACATGCGCGGAAGTGGAGAAATGCAACCCACAGATGCGCAGACACGCAGTTGCGTCTTACGTTCTGTTCAGGATGCGAACGGGGCTCCGGAACGGATCCCATTCGCGTCCCGAGGTACCACTGTATTGTCACTGGCCCTGACCTCTTTTTCCGACTTGCTTCCACAGCCGTCTCCAGCTCAATGGCGCAGAGCAACGCCCTCCAGGGAGCCATGAGAGAACTTCCGGTCGGAGGCGGCGGAGGCGGGGACGGTGGCTTGCTGGGTGGCGTCCTTGGTGGTGGTGGCGGCGGGGGTCTCCTGGGAGGTGTCACTGGGGGCTTACTTGGAGGAGGTGGTGGCGGCGGCCTTCTGGGAGGTGTCCTTGGTGGTGGCGGCGGTGGGGGTCTCCTGGGTGGGGTCACCGGAGGCTTGCTTGGTGGCGGAGGAGGTGGCGGTGACCCTGTGGGGATGCAAGCTGCCTATGCTGCCCCTCCGGTTCCTGGGGGCAATGGCGGGGCTGGTAGTGGTCCAGGTGCTAGTGGGCTGCTAGCTCCGGGAGGTCTGCTGGGTAGCGGAGGTCTGCTTGGCACTGCAGGGATTCTGGGCGGTGGTGGCGGGCTCTTGGGCAACGGGGGCCTCCTGGGCAACGGAGGGCTTCTTGGAGGCGGAGGCGTGCTTGGCATCCTGGGAGAAGGAGGCTTACTCAGCACCGTCCAGGGACTCACAGGGTAAGCAGGAGAGTCGTAATCCTCGCAACAATTAATCGGCG
The DNA here is from genome assembly GCA_034642415.1 of Podarcis siculus. Taxonomy (NCBI): domain Eukaryota; kingdom Metazoa; phylum Chordata; class Lepidosauria; order Squamata; family Lacertidae; genus Podarcis; species Podarcis siculus. Next base: position 1,064,263 of record JAXCMG010000097.1, on the reverse strand, counting down.
GCTTGCACAGGGTGGCCACACGGGAGCAGGGCCTTTTCTGCAGTGGCTCCCTGTTTATGGAATGTTCTTCCCAGGCAGAGCCACATGTTCCCAGAGTTATATATCTTTAGGTGCCTCTGTAACCAGGCCTTTGTCCCTTAACTATCTGTGGCCTTTTAGAAGTGGGTAGGATGTTTGCAGTGTATTGTCCCCCCTGGTTTTAGTGTATCTGCAGCCGGATCTACACTCATGGTTTTTAACGCTAAGGAAACGTTAAGGAATGGTTCCGAAACCATATAGCCACATGATGTTCTGCTCTTCGACTTTATTAAAATGTGACACCAGAGGGCACTGCAGAGCAACCAGAAACCAGGGAGTCAGTGGGGAGAAAGCAAAAGAGAATGTTTCCCGTTTTGACGTTTTTAGAACGATATTCCTAATACCGTTCTCATAACGTTTAAAAGGTGAGTGTAGATCCAGCCTATGTGGCAGGTTTGTTTGTTTATTAGTAAGTAGCTTTGCATTGCCTTGGGCAAGGTAAAGTGACATAATAATAATAATAATAATAATAATAATAATAATAATAATATCTGGGTTTCCCATAAGAAGCATCTGATTGGCCACTGTTAGAGCAGGATGCTGGTCTAGGTGGGATCCCTTGGGCCTGATCCAGCAGGCAGCTCTTCTTCCGTTCTCATCTTCTAGTAAAATATTGTCTACACCAGTAGTTCCCAAACCTTTCTTCCCATGGACCACTTTCCAATTATTGAGGGTCTTGGAGGAGCACCTAATCTAAGCCGACTGGCTATCAGTGGCTCCTGCATAGCCATGTTGACTGCAAACTGCCTCCAGCGTGAGAGGAGAGCTGCATGACCCTCGAGGCCGGTTTCTGGGTACCAGTAGCAGGAGTTGCCTGCTGCTCCAAGCCCTACCTGTAATAATAATAATAATAATAATAATAATAATAATAATAATAATAATA
>JAXCMG010000097.1:1026004-1063292 GCA_034642415.1 Podarcis siculus | reverse complement strand
ATAATAATAATAATAATAATAATAATAATAATAATAATAATAATAATTTTATTTATACCCTGCCCTCCCCAGCCAGAGCCGGGCTCAGGGCGGCTAACATAAATAAAATCACAGTAAAAATATAACAAGGGAAAAAGAGAAGGGGGGGGGGACCAATTTAAAATACAGGTTAAAATGCAATTTAAAGTTTTAAAGTAGCCGATAAATCAAGACCATAAGGGGAGGGAAACATAAGGGTCAGACTGAGTCCAAACCAAAGGCCAGGCGGAACAGCTCTGTCTTGCAGGCCCTGCGGAAAGATGTCAAGTCCTGCAGGGCCCTGGTCTCTTGTGACAGAGCGTTCCACCGGATCGGGGCCAGTGCTGAAAAGGCCCTGGCCCTAGTTGAGACCAATTTAACCACCTTGTGACTTGGGACCTCCAAAGTGTTGTCATTTGTGGACCTTAAGGTCCTCCGCGGGGCATACCAGGAGAGGCGGTCCCGTAGGTACATGAGTTCTAGGCCACATAGGGCTTTAAAGGTCAAAACCAGCACCTTAAACCTGACCCTATACTCCACCGAGAGCCAGTGCAGTTGGTAAAGCACTGGATGTAAGCTTCCTGGAGGCACCTAGGGAAACAGGATGCTCATCTAGAGGTGCATTTGGTCTGATCCATCAGGGTCTTCTCTTGCATGCTTACAATTAGGAGGTAAAAACGTTTTTCTGATCTCCAGTCCAAGTGTGTCCACATCCATTTTTCAAAGAGTGGTTCTCGTAGGTCATAAGAGAGAGCTTTGTCCGGATGACCTCACTGCCTGCTTCTTCCTTGTAGGCTACGAATTGTGGAGCTGACCCTTCCCAGGATTAACCTGAGACTCTTGCCTGGAATTGGAGTCCACTTGGATTTATATACCAGGGTGGCGCTCAACGGTAAGAGGTAAGCAAAGCACCTTGACCCCTGCAATTTAATGCACATGTTGCCGGCAGCTTCCTGGCTCTGGTTGAGGTTCTTCTTCTTAATAATAATAAAAAAATAATTTATTATTTGTACCCCGTCCATCTGGCTGGGTCTCCCCAGCCACTCTGGGCGGCTTCCAACAAAGATTAAAAATACATTAAAATGTCACACATTAAACACTTCCCTGAAGAGGGCTGCCTTCAGATGTCTTCTAAATGTCAGGTAGTTGTTTTTGTCTTTGACATCTGATGGGAGGGCGTTCCACAGGGTGGGCGCCACTACCGAGAAGTCCCTCTGCCTGGTTCCCTGTAGCTTTGCTTCTCTCAGTGAGGGAACTGCCAGAAGGCCCTCGGCACTGGACCTCAGTGTCCAGGCAGAACGATGGGGGTGGAGACACTCCTTCTTCTAACCATTACTGCAGAGGATTTTGTTTGCCCAAAGGCTCCCTCGTTTCTTAACCATATGGTTCAGGAAGGAGGAGATGCACCACACCAGCTGCTCTTTAGGCTGGCCAGAGGTTTACACTGGGCTGCTTGCCTCCAGCTCTTGAGTGGTGGTGGTCTTCATTCTGGACTCGCTTTCAGGAGCTAGGAGAAAGAATGACTCTGAATATAGCAGTTTGGGGGGAGCAACCATGGGAGTGGGTACTTTCAGGAAGACCTGGCAGTAGGCTTCCTGAATACATCTGTTGTTGGCCAGCGAGGGGGACAGGATTCTGCTCTAGATATACCTATGGCCTGATCTAGCAGTTGGGCTCTTCTTCTGTTCTTCTGTTAGCTGCAATGCAGAAAAAGGTCAATTTACACTCCACACAATGAACTTTAGGTATTTACTAGTAGACATGTAAACATGGGTGGCGCTGTGGGTTAAACCACAGAGCTTAGGACTTGCCGATCAGAAGGTCGGCAGTTTGAATCCCCACAACGGGGTGAGCTCCCGTTGCTTGGTCCCTGCTCCTGCCAACCTAGCAGTTCAAAAGCACGTAGATAAATAGGTACCGCTCTGGCGGGAAGGTAAACGGCGTTTCCGTGCGCTGCTCTGGTTCGCCAGGAGCGGCTTAGTCATGCTGGCCACGTGACCCAGAAGCTGGAGGCCGGCTCCCTTGACCAGTAAAGCGAGATGAGCGCCGCAACCCCAGAGTCGTCCACGACTGGACCTAATGGTCAGGGGTCCCTTTACCTTTACCTAGTAGACATGTGCCCAGTGTTGCTTGGAAATTATAAGAAAAAACAAACAAACCTCAATGGTTAAAATCAGTGCAGTTTTGAAAGGTTTGATCTTCCATCTTGATTCAAGCTGACACTCATTTGTATTCAAGCACAGAAGAAAACATGTCCCTTGATCGGAGGAACCACCATGATAAATTGGATTATGATATCTTACGAAGTGTCCGAATGCACAACAAACAGCTTTCCACAATATATAGTAGGTTAGTTTAGAAACCCCCGGAGCAATCCACAAATCAAATTGTCAAACACATAACAGAATGTAACATAAAAATCATCTTCAACCTTGAAACAGCAAGTTGGAACAATTCCATATAGACTGTTTTCCAGTTTTCCTCAGCCTAATTGGCAATAACCTCAACGGCTGAGTGAAAAATATGTCCTCAATAGCCACAATATGTCCTCGATATTTGTGGTGACTGATGGATCTCCAGAGGCAGAGCGTTTCACTACGAGGGGAATGCAACAGAAAAGGCCTTTGACCAGCTCGCTGTTCCTTGGCCTTCACCTAGTGGTGGCATCCCAAGCAGACCTCCCTCCAATGAAAAAGCTTCAACTGGCTCATTCATCTTACAGATGTGGGAAGTGCAACCTCCTCCCAACAACTTAAAAGCAGCCTTCCCTGACCTAGTGCCCTCCAGATGTTTTGAACCACATCTGCTTCAGTCAGCATGGCTGTATGATGATGGGGATGATGGCAGTTGTCATCCAAAACCTTTGGAGGACCCCAGGATGGGGAAGGCTATTAAAAGCATCATGCAAAGAAACTTCACCAGACTCTCTCTTTTCGTTCCAATGCAGCCTTCTTGGGTTCCTTGACATCGCAGTGGAGGTGAACCTCACGGCCATTGTCCGCCTGACCATGGATGGCACGGGCTACCCCAAGCTGGTGATCGACCATTGTGACACCCTTCTTGGAGGCATTAAAGTCAGGCTTCTTAGAGGGTGAGCTGCACCCATCTGACCAACCTAACGTCTTATGGGGTTGGGGATGGAGCGACTTCCCTTATTTGTTCCAGGGATGAGGTTGGTGGGGCAGATCCTGATTTCCCCTGATGTCCCCTGGGTGGGTGTTATGTACTGAGTTGAAGAGGATCCAAAATGCAGCAGTCTGATTGGTCCTAGAACAATTGGATTCAGAATGCAGCAGTCTGATTGATCCTAGAACAATAGGACCCAGAATGCAGCAGTCTGATTGGTCCACAGGAGCCACCCAATTCAGCTCCAGGTGGAAGTGAATCCGCAACCTGATTGGCCTACATTAGAATCCCGGAATTAGCCAATCACGTGTAGTCCATTGTGTAAATGCATATAAAGCAGACATGCTGAGGGAACTTCCATTCCTCCTCATCACTATGAGCTGAATAAAGAGCATGAAATCCGCTCTCGACTCTGAGTATATTTCGGTCACTTTGACACAGCAGCAAATGAAGCACTGCCCTTTGCAGACTGGCTTTAAACTCAAGCTGGTTTGCAAAGGAAAAAGTTCCCTTTGCCCATGCTCAGGGGTATTCGAGAATTTTGGTAACACTCTTGCAGTTTTCATGTCCCTCTGTGTTCAGGACTGAAAATCAGTCAAGCAAATTCATTGGTTTTCATTCACATCTTGCGTGTTTTTAAGACTGCAGACAATACTTAATTACCTTTAAAAAAAAAAAAAAAATTATTGGTTTTACAACATTTTTTTAAGACAATACAAAGAAACAAACAAACAAAAAATAAAAATAAAAAACAAAACATACATAAACACGGATAATTCCATCTCCTTTTTTCCATAAACCTAACCTCTCCGACTCCCCCAAACCTCCCCTTTCTACATCCTAATTTTCAAATTTGTTCCAGCAAATCCTCACTTTAATTTTAATTAATTTCTCCCTTCTTACTCCTTAACTTGATCTTATGTCACTGTAATCTCCTTTTCTTACTTGAACCTCAACATTTTAACATTCATTAATTTTGTAATATTTCTTTAAATAAACTTTAAATTTCTTCCAATCCTCCTCCGCCGTCTCTTTCCCCTGTTCACGGATTCTGTCGGTCATTTCTGCCAGCGTCATATAGTCTATCACCTTCATCTGCCATTCTTCCAGCGTGGGTAAATCTTGGGTCTTCCAATATTTTGCGATAAGTATTCTTGCTGCTGTAGTAGCATACATAAAGAAATTCCTGTCCTTCTTCGACACCAATTGGCCGACAATGCCCAAAAGGAAGGCCTCCGGTTTCTTAGAAAAGGTACATTTAAGTACCTTTTTTATTTCATTATATATTATTTCCCAGAACGCCTTAATCTTTGGGCATGTCCACCAAAGGTGGTAAAAGGTACCTTCAGTTTCTTTACACTTCCAACACTTATTATCTGGCAAGTGGTATATTTTTGCTAACTTGACTGGGGTCATGTACCACCTATATATCATTTTCATAATATTCTCCTTTAGGGCATTACATGCCGTAAATTTTATACCGGTGGTCCACAACCGTTCCCAGTCAGCAAACATGATATTGTGACCAATGTCCTGTGCCCACTTAATCATAACTGATTTAACTAATTCATCTTGTGTATTCCATTTCAGCAACAAGTTATACATTCTCGACAAGTTCTTAACATTAGATTCCAACAATTCTGTTTCTAGTTTAGATTTCTCCACCTGGAAGCCGTTTTTCTTATCTTGCTTATACGTCTCCATTATTTGGTAATAATGGAGCCAGTCTCGTACCTTTGGTTTTAATTTTTCAAAACTCTGTAATTTCAGTTGGTCCCCCTCCTGCTCCAAAATTTCCCAATATTTTGGCCACCTGGCCTCCATATTAAGTTTTTTCACTGCTTTAGCTTCCAAAGGTGACAACCACCTTGGGGTTTTATTTTCCAGCAAATCTTTATACCTAATCCAAACATTAAATAATTACCTTTTTTTTTTTAACACTGTTTGGGTGGTTTTGGGGGGATAATTTTTTTTCTTTTTCTCTCCCCCCGCTCCAGCCTACTCCCTATTGTGGATAATTTATTGGCACGTGTCCTTAACAAGCTCCTTCCAGAACTGGTAAGTGATCAGCCGGGGCAGGTATCATCCAATGTGCAATGGGATCTGGCTCAGGAAATGCATTGGGATAGAAATATACTTGTAGAAATTCAATGTAGTTCCTGGCTTGGGGGCCAAACTCTGCCCTTGTGGGATAAGTCTTTGATGTCTGGAGAAATGAGATGAAGAAAGAGAATTGTAAGATGCACGTATTAAATTTTGGAAAATGCATAAATAAAAATAATAAAAAAGAGATAGTCTTTGATGAAACTTAAAAGGAGGAAGGAAAAAACAACTGCGAGCACAATTGCTTTGCATGTATTACAATTTGATTCCTGACATTTTGCCACAAATTTCTCATTAGAACATTGAATTTTTCAGCTGTGTCCAGTCCTAGACATCACCCTGGGCCTAGTGAACGATCAGCTGGGACTTGTGAACTGTAAGTCTCTCTTGTGGTTCCTTCTGTCTCCCCATTCTTTCATATGGATGATCTCACTGCTCCCGCAACCTGGGATGGGGTCCGACAGCCTTTTATCTCTGTCGGGATAACGGCGGTCCTGATCCCCCGGTGACTCACCTTCCTGTTTCGCCCGAAGGCGAGCACTCCTTCTGCGAATACTCAGGTATCTCCTTCTCTCAGACCTTAGTCTCTGCAGCTCGGGAGACGTCGGTGGGTTACTAGACCCAGAGGCCGCCTCAGCCTCCCCTGACCCAACTGGTAGTAGAGCAGCTGTAAGTGATGGCCCAGCTGGAGGCAACAAGGTCATCCCCGCATCTGGAGCCAGGGCAGGATCAGGCCCCTGACTCGGCCCAGCTGGTGCTTGTTGCAGGGGAACCTGTGCAGACTGGGGCTCTTCAGAATCAGGCCCCAGATTTGGTTCAGGTGATGCCTGAGGCAAAGGATCTGGCGCGGACTGAGACTCCTCTGGTTCCGAGTCTGAGCCCAAGTCCCAGGCCATCACATCCAGTGAAGGGGAGTCCATGTCAGGGACCAGGCAGAGGAGGAACGGTGAAGACCTCCTCCCCAGCCTGACCCTTCCAGAGAAGAAGACAGTTCAGAATTACAGAGGTCACAGCTCAGAGGCAGATGAGAGGGAAAGCTGGGAAATAATGGGAGAGGTGGAGGAAGAAGAAGGACCACCAGGAGGGCGACAGCTGATGGACACAGTGTCTTTGGAAAGCATTCCAGACCACCACCACCTCCGCTCCCAGAACCCGGCGAGCCTTGAAAGTAGGAGAGCAAGGGCTCAGAAGCAAAGGGCCCTCAGCACCACCCGTAGAGGAGATGATGATGAATAAGGAAGTGGGAGAAAAATGTGGTAGAGAGTCACTTGGGACAACACCATTATTCCAAGAGGCTGTGTTCCAAGCCTCTCTCCGTAAATATTGAATAAAAAGCAGATGGTCAGAACTTTTCCTCGTCTTATCCGTTCCTGACAACCTGCTGTGGGGTTGTGTTCTCGGCCACCTGACAGCCCACCACCTTCCCTGGGGTGTCTATTCCACTGTCAAACAGCTCTTGCCATCAGAAAGTTCTTCCTAATGTTGTCAGAATCCCCTGATTATGAGAAGCCTGGGGAGCTATTGACAATCCAAAGCATGAGAAATCCTAAATTCTTCCTCCTTCCCTTTCTCTTTCCTCCCAGCTCTGGTCCCTCTGGGTATATTGGGAAGTGTCCAGTACACTGTCTCCAGCCTTCCGCTCGTGACGGGACATTTCTTGGAAATTGATTTGAATGTAAGTCCAAGTTTGCTGAGATGGATCTTGATGGTGGGGTGGCCCCTGCATGGATTGGCTCGGACTCCACAAAGTCACCTGCTTTGCTTGGCTGTGGGTCTTGGCCAACGTCCGCCATGGGAGTGGACTTTGAATCTGGCTCTCCTTGCTCTGCTCCTATTGAACTCACTTGAGAGGATGACAATAGAAGAGGGATGAGTCCTTTGTCCTATTAGTTTCCTCTCTCACTGTTTGTAAAGCACAGTCATACCTCATGTTACATTTCCTTCAGGTTGAGCATTTTCAGGTTGCGTCCCACGGTTGCCTGGAAGTAACGGAATGGGTTATTTCCTGGTTTTGCTGCTCGCGCACGTGCAGACATGCAAAATGACGTCACGTGCATGCACAGAAGCGGCGAATCGCGACCCGTGCATGCGCAGACATGGATTTCATTCTGTTCAGGTTGTGAACGGGCCTCCAGAACAGATCCCGTTCGCAACCAGAGGTACTACTGTATCAGGCAATGTATAGGAACGCCAGGGAACGTGGATACATTGGGTGTCATGACCCAAAGACTAAGGCAGCGAGTCTCAAACTTTCAGTCTTGCTAAATGAAAGCCACAACCCTGTCTCAGCTCTCATGAATCCCAGGGTATGTTTCAGAGTTTCTCCCCTGCTTTTCCCTCTGGAGAAGAAGAGACTTGCTCCTGGAGAAGCACAGGACATGGATGGTGGCTTAAGGGCAAGGTGGGGCCACCAGGTCCTTCTTCCCCAGAGCCAGATAAAATTTTGCAGTTGTTGTTTCAAGTGTCAGAAAAGATTTGCAGATGGTGCCCAGCTATACTGGATTATGAAAACTCAGACTGTGAAGAGCTCCAAAAGGTTCTCTCCAAACAGGCCCAAAAAAGCAGAGGCATGAAAATTGGGTCTTATTTGGGGAAGGGGAATCACAGCTCCTTGCTGATGTATGGGAGGGACTCATGGACCAAGGGCCAGCTTGTCCGGGGGTCCATCTGCACCTCCACTTATTTCATTTTGTGCCCTACTTCTTCCCTCATTATTTTGAAAGAACAAAAGACATCCCTACTGCCAAGATGGCATTTCAATTCCCCATCTTTTCGCTAACTGGTAGTAAAGCGAATAGCGATTTTAAGAATCTGCTGGCGAGGTCACACCGGTGGACACTTCCTCCGCTATCTCTGTTTGGCTGAGTTCCACCTCCCTTTTGCCTCCACCTCCTTTGTGGGACTCTAGTCCTCATTGTCGCTTCTGAGAGCGACTCTGTTCACTTCTGGTCAGTAGGCGGTTCTGAGCCACAAAGAACCACAAAGAGTTGTGTTTTGTCCACCTTCCCCAATGACATGCTATTAGCTCTTTCAAAAAAATCAGATGTGTGCAATATCAATGGCATGCACAAGTTTTCCAGCTGGGCAAATAATAATAATAATAATAATAATAATAATAATAATAATAATAATAATAATAATTTTTTAATTTATATCCTGCCCTCCCTAGCCGAAGCCGGGCTCAGAGCGGCTAACAACAGTAAAAGTAACACAGTTACATAAAATCACAGTCAATTAATTAAAATACATTCTAAAATCAATTCATTCTAAAATCAATTCAGAATCAAATTAATGTCAACCATTGGGCTAGAGTTCCATGAGGATTACCAAAGGAGGGGGTCAGACTGTGCCTTGGCCAAAGGCAGGTGGAACAGCTCTGTCTTGCAGGCCCTGCGGAAAGATGTCAAGACCCGCAGGGCACTAGTCTCTTGGGACAGAGCGTTCCACCAAGTTGGGGCCAGTACTGAAAAGGCCCTGGCCCTAGTTGAGACCAATCTAACCACCTTGCGACTTGGGACCTTCAAATGTTGTCATTTGTGGACCTTAAGGTCCTCCGTGGGACATACCAGGAGAGGCGGTCCCGTAGGTACGAGGGTCCTAAGCCGTATAGGGCTTTAAACAAGGAGGTGGGGAGTGTTGGGGAGGCCATTCCTTCTTTCGCTTCCAGGTGTGTGTGTGAGTGAGAGAGAGAAGCTTTGTGTCTCTTTTTCCTTCCTTCCCTTCCTCCAAGGAGTGGGTGACAGTGGCGTAGCGTGGGGGGTGCAAGGGGGGCCGGCCGCACCGGGCACAACATCTGGGGTTAGGGCAAATCCACGGGTTAGGGGGCGCAAATCCACGGGTTAGGGGGCGCAAATTACTTGCCTTGCCCCGGGTGCTGACAACCCACGCTACTCCACTGGTGGGTGAAGCTTTCTTTCTCTCCCCTGGGGATGGAGAGAGGGAAATCTAAGCACAAAAGTGGAAGGGAAGGAAGGAAGTCAATGGGATTCACACGGTGCGAAGTTCCTCAAGGTTTGGGAACCCAATGCCTTAAACCCGTCTGTCTATTTCCAAGTGGAAATCTTCTCTATTCCTGTTTTGCAGCATGCTTTTTTGGGGGGGAGAAGTGATAAAAAATGGTGCATGTGCTTTGGTGTGTGTGTGTGTGTGTGTGTGTGTGTGTACAGGCACCGATGAAGAAAGGAGGGGCAGGTCCACAAGCAGACAGAGGGGTGGAGGGAATTAAAACCAAGATAAAGCCATTGAAGCCCTAACTCCAGGTTTCAAAACTTTTGTTATCTGTGCACAAAGCGGTCAGATATGGACCTGTGGAGGTCAGCAGAGGACAAAACGAAAGCAGAAAACGTGGATGTTCAGGTGTGGTGAGGATGAGCCCTAGGAAAGGGGTGTGACAAGCAGTTCTTTGCCTTGACGGGGTCAGCCTGAAGTATTAGCGCTTCAAGTCACAGATCTCCTTCCAGGCTGGCTCAGGACAAATTTGTGACACCTGGGCCGGTTGCATTGCCTGAGGACAGAGAATGTCCCAGCCTGGGATGCAGAAGGGGCAGCTGTTTATTCCATGCCGTTGCATGGCATCTTTTGCCCTTTGGCAAAGGATAACGGGATAATGTCCCTCTTAAGTAAGAACATAAGGATAGCCTGTTGGATCAGGCCAATGGCCCATCTATTCTAGTGTCCTGTTCTCACAGTAGCCAACCAGATGCTCACGAGGAGGACCCAAGGGCAAGAGCAAATTTCTCCTCTCCTGTGGTGTTCAGAAGCATCGCTGCCTTCAACTGTGGAGGGCAGAGCAGCGCCATTGTGGTTAGTAGCCAAAGACAGTGCAAGACTTTACTGGCATCCCAATAAATTTAGCAGCTCTGGGCAAAAAGCCTGGGTTGACTGTGGAGATGAGCCAGGCTGGGAAATTTCCCATCCAGGCCTTCAGCTGCCAGGATTATTAGACTAGTGTTTCCTGCCACCTTCCTTAAAAAGGTAAAGGGACCCCTGACCATTAGGTCCAGTTGTGGCCGACTCTGGGGTTGTGGCGCTCATCTCACTTTACTGGCCAAGTGTACAGCTTCCGGGTCATGTTGCCAGCATGACCAAGCCACTTCTGGCGAACCAGAGCAGCGCACGGAAATTCTGTTTACCTTCCCGCCAGAGCGGTACCTATTTATCTACTCGCACTTTGACGTGCTTTCGAACTGCTAGGTTGGCAGGAGCAGGGACCAAGCAACGGGAGCTCACCCCGTTGCGGGGATTCGAACTGCCGACCTTCTGATCGGCAAGCCCAAGGCTCTGTGGTTTAACCCACAGTGCCACCCGCGTCCCTGCCACCTTCCTTAGATGACCTTGAAACCCTCCTCAAAGCTAGGATTCCATCACCATCACGCACGCAGAAAAATGGAACCGCCTGCCTCACATCCTTGTTCCTTCCCTCTAGACTGCAGTTGGGCAGGTGGCCGGACCCCTCCTCAACTACCCGCTGGGCAAGCCTGAAGCTCCTCCCCTGCCGCCAAGGGTGCCCATGCCCCCCATGCCCCCCATGGCCGACACAACCAACTCCCAGCTGGGGCTCTCGGTGAACTTCCTCAGCTCCGTCGTGGCTGTTCTGCAGAAGCAAGAGGCCCTGAACATCGACATCTCGGATGGGATGGTGAGTTGGGAAGCGGATGCTGGGGGGGGGGGGCATCTACTTGGCACCTCCCAGCCAGGGCAGGAAGCTGAAGGCACAGGGGGAGAAATATCGAGAGTGGATTTCCTGCTCTTTATTCAGCTCATAGTGGTGAGGAGGAATGGAAGTTCCCCCAGAATGTCTGCTTTATATACATTATTTACACAAGGGGCCCCACGTGATTGGCTAATTCCGGGATTCACCTGTAGGCCAATCAGGTTGCGGATTCACTTCCATCTGGAGTTGGATTGGGTGGCTCCTGTGGACCAATCAGACTGCTGCATTCTGGGGCCTATTGTTCTAGGACCAAAGGCCAGGCGGAACAGCTCCATCTGCAGGCCCTGCGGAAAGATGTCAAGTCCCGCAGGACCCTGGTCTCTTGGGACAGAGCGCTCCACCGGATCGGGGCCAGTACTGAAAAGGCCCTGACCTTAGTTGAAACCAATCTAACCACCTTGTGACCTGGGACCTCCAAAATGTTGTCATTTGTGGACCTTTAGGTCCTCCGTGGGGGGGCATACCAGGAGAGGCGGTCCCGTAGATACAAGGGTCCTAGGCCGTATAGGGCTTTAAAGGTCAAAACCAGCACCTTAAACCTGACCCTGTACTCCACTGGGAGCCAGTGCAGTTGGTAAAGCACTGGATGAATGTGATCCCACAGCAAGGACCCCGTAAAGAGCCTCACCGCGGCATTCTGTACCCGCTGGAGTTTCTGGGTCAGCTTCAAGGGCAGCCCCGTGTAGAGTGAGTTACAATAATCAAGCCTGGAGGTGACCGTCACATGGATCACTGCGGCCAGATAGCTCTCTCCTCCTTTGTTAATTTGTCCAATCCTCTTTGGAAGCCGTCCACCTTAGTCACCACCACTGCCTCCTGTGGCAGGGAGTTCCATAGTTTAACGGTGCGCTGCATGAAGAAGTAAAATAACTAGCAAAGAGCTGGGGAGTCTGCGTTATCTTTTGCCCATTTTCTTTTCCCCTTCCTTCTCCCCAGTTCCCTGAGCTTCCTCCTCTGACGACATCGACTCTCGGGGCCTTGATTCCTTCGGTGAGTCCACTCAGTTGACGCTGTGCTGCCCGGATCTGAGCTCTGCCCGGGGCAGCCTGGTGCGCTTCAGCTTAGTTTTACCTGCACAGGTGAACTTTGGAATCCAAGCAGCCTCAGGTGGGGAAAGCTGCTCAAAGGGCGCTGCAATAATTCCATTGGCACCCAGTTAAAAACAACAAGAAGATTCTCCATTGCCTGGTTCCTGCATAAAACATAACTAACAACTGCAAGAACAAAAGGACTGTTTGCCACTAAGATGTCATTGCAAAAATACCTGTACAGGTATCATAAATTCAAAGAAAACCACCCATTAGACCTTTAGCCCTGCATAAATTCTTTCACTTCAGTCTCAAGAGATTTTAAGGGATATCTACAGCAGGCTTCCCCAACCCGGTGCCCTCCAGACACAGGTGGGCTATAAATGCAACAACCAAGTAATAAAGCAAACGTGATTTGCAGGTGTTCCAGATGTTCCCAGAGCCGCGCTCCCTCCTTCTGAAGGTGTCGGTCCCTGATGTTCCAACAGTGAAGCTGCAGAAAGACAAGGGCCTGATCCACCTCATAGCCAGCGCTGAAATACTGGCGTCGAAGCCAAATGACGCCCATCAATCTCTCTGCACCCTGGAAATTGTGAGTATTGAGAAATGACGGCATCAAATCTTCCCACTTTCACTCCCTCCCTCTGGAATAGGCTTTCTTTCTTTCTTTCTTTCTTTCTTTCTTTCTTTCTTTCTTTCTTTCTTTCTCTCTCTCTTTTAAAAAAATCTTTTTATTGCATTTTACATTGCAAATTTAAATTCATCATCATCATTTAGGATTCCCTGAATCATTTGATTCCCCTTCGTCCTTCCATGGTTACCATTTTCAATCTTTCCCCACTGCTTCCCTTATTTTCTCTGTTTTTCTTGAATAATCCAATTTTACCTTATTTTTTGGTACATTACAAATGTTACTCAAATCCTGCCAAAGTTTTTAGTTCTTTACAGTGTCAATTTCCCCCATTCCTTCTTAAAAGTTCTTCTCTTCCTGGTTTCTGATTTCCCCGGTCAATTTTGCCATTTCGGCATAGTCCATTATCTTCATCAGTTATTCGTCTCTGGTCAGGACTTTAGCTTCTTTCCATCTCTGGGCCAGTCGTTGTTTTTCTTCCAAATAATATTTATTAAGTTTTCCAATTTAATAACCCAATAAAAACCACATTAAAACATTCCAGTTTGGTTTGCACTTTCTACTTGCACTTTCAACGTGCTTTCGAACTGCTAGGTTGGCAGGAGCTGGGACCGATTAAAGCACGATAAAACATCAAACATTAGAAACTTCCCTAAACAGGGCTGCCTTCAGATGTCTTCTAAAAGTCAGATAGTTTACCTCCTTGACATCTGCTGGGAGGGCGTTCCAACAGGGCGGGTGCCACCACCGAGAAGGCCCTCTGCCTGGTTCCTTGTAACCTCACATCTCACGGGGAGGGAGCCGCCAGAAGGCCGTCGGCGCTGGACCTCAGGCTGAACGATGGGGTGGAGTTGCTCCTTCAGGTATACTTGCTTGTCATACATGCTTGTCCCCATGTGGTCCTTACATCAGCTCCACCCCTAGGACCACAACGAACTTCTAAAATATTGTCCAAATTTATATAGGGATACACATTCTGTGTTTCAGGCTCCGGCCGAGGAACTTAGCAGTGTTAGAAACACTATAATTATGGCCATTTGGCAAGTATTTATCTGACTCTGGCAGCGTGATATGGACAGATTGAAGATGCGATGGAGCCACCACCGGTGTGGCCCTGCAATGGGAAAGTCAAGACAGGGGGTGACTCTCGAGTCATTGAGTCATGGTTAGGGGACCCAGACTTTTCTAGGGCTTACGGGGAATCAGGAAGGGCTTGGTTAAGAAACGAACCATTTCCCCATTTTTCACGGCAGGACACAACTTTGCTGGCCTCGTTTTCCGTTGAGGACAACAAACTGAAAATCAGCGTTGCTCTTGAGAAGTAAGTGTGGCATTTCTTAACTTATGGGCACTTATATTTTAAGTGTTATAATGGGATTGTTTTGTTACACATTTTAATTATGGAAGTTTATATTTCAACATTTGTGCAATTGGTTTTTAAACTTGTAAACTGCTTAGAAGCCTATTTTGTTTTTAAATGGTTTTTATTAATAAAAATAACACTTGAAGATCTCTCTCCTCATTCATTCCCTGAGTTGTGCTTCCTCCCTTTAGAGGGGATGTGGGAAAAGCCTTTTCCATCTGATCTCTATTTCCCACCCTGGAGCCAACTAAGGTTGTCTGAATCCTCAATGACTGCTCTCACTTTTTCTTCTTTTTCTGCAGGTCACATCTCTCAGTGGCTTCTTCGTCCATTGGGAAATTTGATGTAAGAATATATTATATTATATCTATTTATTTATTCAGAACATTTGTACCCCACTCTTCAGCCAAAAAAGGCTCCCAGAGTGGCTTACGTACAATCAAAACAAGATGGTCCCTACTCAGAGACTTAAAATCTAAAAAGCATGAGAAATGAACACGACACACAAGGAGAAAGGGACAAGGAGGGAAGAGGAAAAATAAAAGCTCAGGCACCAATTTCTAAGCTGTAGTTCCTGATGGGGCTGACCTGTGACAGCAGAGCTGATGGAGAGAACTCTGCTTCCCAGCTCTCCACTTATTATTTTAAAATTCCTAAGCAGTGTGCAAATATACAACATGAATAAATAAAATAGTATCAAAAAAATGGAGACACTACATAAAAACAGTATAACCAGTACAGTGGATGCTCGGGTTGCAAACATGATCCGTGCAGGAGGCACGTCCGCAACCCGCTTCGGTGCTTCTGTGCATGTGCAAAGCGCAATTTAGCGCTTCTGCGCATGCACGACTGCCGAAACCCGGAAGTAACCCGTTCCAGTACTTCCAGGTTTTGGTGGGTCCGTAACCCAAAAAAACGCAACCTGAAGCATCTGTAGCCCGAGGTATGACTGTATATATATTATTTTTATTATATATTATTGCCCTTGAAGCTGACCCAGAAACTCCAGCGGGTGCAGAATGCCGCGGCGAGACTCCTTACGGGGTCCTCGCTGCGAGATCACATTCACCCGGTGCTCTGCCAGCTGCACTGGCTCCCGGTGGAGTACAGGATCAGGTTTAAGGTACTGGTTTTAACCTTTAAAGCCCTATACAGCCTAGGACCCTCGTACCTACAGAACTGCCTCTCCTGGTATGTCCCACGGAGGACCTTATGGTCTTCAGATAAAAACATATTGGAGGTCCCGGACCACAGGGAGGTTAGGCTGGCCTCAACCAAAGCCAGGGCTTTTTCGGCTGTGGCTCCGATCTGGTGGAACAAGAGACTAGGGCCCTGCGGGACTTGACATCTTTCCGCAGGGCCTGCAAGACAGAGCTGTTCCACCAGGCCTTTGGTCAGGGCACAGCCTGACTCCCTCCCTTGGCAATCTTCACAGAACTTTAGCTTAATGGTTGTCATCAGTTTGATTTTAATGAATTCTTATAATGAAATGTTTTCAGAATGTTGCACTATTTTATTGTTGTTAGCTGCCCTGAGCCCGGCTTCAGCTGGGGAGGGCGGGATATAAATAAAAACTAACTTATTTATTTATTTATTTATTTATTTATTATTATTATTATTATTATTGATGTTATTGCTACAAGTTTCTCATGCTCTTTGATGAGAACAATAAACTTATTAACTGAACTGAAAATCACTTCTTTTGTTGACGCAGGTCTCCCTCATGGAGGGGCTGGTCAGCAAGATCTTTGATGTTGCGTTCCTTCCCGCTATGAATGGTAAGGACATTCTACAAAAACCGTGATTTGACATTCCATCAACTTTCTTTCACGCTGCATGAAAATTCAGAGCGGAACTCATTGCGTGCCAAGCCATGTGCAGTTCAGACTGTAGTCTTGGCGACGTCTTTTGCTCAGAGAGCTGAAATGAGATGGGAGTGGAGTGCAGGGATGTCGCAGGTAGCCTTGATTTTGGATCCCTGGATAAAAATTGCTTTGCTGCAGGGATGGAGAAGAGCCACAGCTCAGGGAAATGAAATAAATAGAGAGGTGATTGGTTGCAAAATAAAAAATAAAAATGTTGGGAAAATGTAGGTTGTTTCATAGAAGAAGGTCGGACGTGAAAGGGTCCAGCTTAGCAGCAGGTGTAATAGCAATCTGGACAGTATTTTGACAGAAAACAGCAAGGATCATTCGTAAATGTGCAAAGGTCTTCCCCTCCCAAGTGGAACATTTATTCCAAGAAATGTTGACAGTCTTAGTCTTTTTTATAAGTAGGGTAAGGTTACCAGATGTCCCTGTTTCCTGGGGACAATCCCTAGATTAACAAATCAGTCCCCATACAAAGGGACCGCAGGTGGCGCTGTGGGTTAAACCACAGTGCCTAGGACTTGCTGATCGAAAGGTCGGCGGTTCGAATCCCCGCGACGGGGTGAGCTCCCGTTGCTCGGTCCCTGCTCCTGCCAACCTAGCAGTTCAAAAGCACGTCAAAGTGCAAGTAGATAAATAGGGACCGCTCTCCAGCGGGAAGGTAAATGGTGTTTCCGTGTGCTGCGCTGGTGCTGGCTCGCCAGCTGTTGCTTAGTCACGCTGGCCACGTGACCCGGAAGCTGTCTGAGGACAAACGCCGGCTCCCTCAGCCTATAGAGCAAGATGAGTGCGCAACCCCAGAGTCGGTCACGACTGGACCTGTTGGTCAGGGGTCCCTTTACCTTTACCCCATACAAAATCCTATTATTCCTGCTGAAGTTGAAAAGCGTCCCTAGATTCATTGAAAAAAAATCTGGTAACCTTAAAATAGGGGCAGGTGTGAACCAGAAAGAATGCAAAATAGAGAAATTTGTTCTTGTAAGGCCCAGCTCATATTTGCTACAGCTCAGTGCATTTTTGGAGACTCTGGTTTCCTCTTCAGGAGAAATCTGAACCTCCAAATTTCTGCAGAAGCCGCTTGCACAAATCTTGCTGCTCATCTGGCACCAGGGACAGGCAGTTCCATTCCTACAACCTGCTTTAGGGATCCCACAGAATTCAAAAGCTTTAGATCACTCCTGGAAAAGAAGGCTCTCCCATCCCAAAAGGTGCCGACCTATTGGTCTTCCCAAATCTTGTTACATTTCCCTTTTGTGGGATGCGAAACACAAGAGCAGTCAAGTACAACATTCCTAGAGTGAACATGTTTACACAAGGGGAGGAATGTTTGTCCAGCCAGCAGGTAAACTTCCTGTTTCCTTCTGGGCTGGGACAGACTTCCTCTGCATGTGACTAGAGGTGGGTGTGGCCTCACCTGTGCAGGTAATGATAAATGCACAGGGCAAGGCAGCCATCTCTCTCTCTGTGACTACATGCATCAAAGAAGCAACATCTGCTTAGCCAAAGCTGCTCTCTTGGCCTCCAGCCATATATGTTTCTTTTCTAAGCTAAGTCTGCCTTCTGAGATCCAATTGTGAACAGAATGTGAGTGAGTAAACTCTTTTTATACTTTTATAGAATACTTTGTCGTGTCTTATCTTTTCTGAGGGAATAAGGGGGAAATACAAGAACAGTTATTATAGAGGCTTTAGCGAGCCTGAGCAAACGCATCTGCTGCAAGTTTAAAAAGGGGAATGTTACTCTGCTAAATTGTGAACTTGTTTACGCAAGTTGGAAAGGCTATAATCAAACAATATATCCTCTCCTGCATCCCTGAACATTCCCACACCTTTGGGATCCCTCGTTCCTTCTCTCCCGGAGGGAATAATCAAATCTGCCTCTTTCTGCAGGTGATATTTTGTGGCAGATATCAGAACAAAACAATATTTATCAAAAAATATCTATACTGCCAACATTGTGGGGAAATGCCACGGATGCGAACAGCAGAAAATCAGCAGTAAAATTGCATTTGTGAAGCAAGTACAAAATAAATAAGATGAGACAACCTCATCGCATACAGTTTCCCCTTCATACTAGAAAACTAATATTTTTCTCCTTTCTGGCTGCAGGTGTGTTAGGTAATGGAGTTCCTCTCCCCAAGTTGCTGAATATAGACTTTGACAATGCTGACATTGATGTCATTGAAGTAAGTGCACCAACTCTGATCATTCCTGGCGGTCTTCTGTCACAAGGCTTAATTGTCACGACAGGCTTAAGCTCATTCCCAAAAAAGCATTTGCCGCCCGAAGACTTTTAAATTGACTTACTAGCAGAAAGTGCCTGGAGTTCTTTGAGAATTCTAAGAAACTCAAAAGTACAGTTTGGAAACCAGTGGTTAAAATCAGTGTGGTTCTGAAAGATGCAGTCCACCATCTTGCTTCAAAATGGCACCCAATCCTATTAAGACATGGAGAAAATCTTGCTCCTTGATCTCAGGAACCGTCACGCAAATTTCGGTTACGGTTTCTTAAATTTGGTTAAATTTGGGGTTTTGAAAGGTTCAGCCCGCCATCTTGATTCAAAACGGCATCCAGTTATAGCCAAACACAGACACAAATTTGTTCCTTGATGTCAGGAACCGTAATGCTGAATTTGGTCACAATATCTTGAAATATTGCTATACTGTATCCTGGATTAGGTCGGCCTTTGGCCTGGTCCAGAGTCTGGGCTCTTTTTGTGTTCTTATAGGAAGAAGTTTTTAATGTGTGACACTTTAATGTATTTTTAATCTTTGTTGGAAGTCGCCCAGAGTGGCTGGGGAAACCCGGTCAGATGGGCGGGGTACAAATAATAAATTATTATTATTATTATTATGAGTCCACTAACAAGGACGTTGGACCGGAGCTGAAGGGGTCCCAGGAATGAGAACTGAAGCTCTTGGTTTTGCCCTTTTCTGCAGGATCTGCTTGTGTTGTCAGCGTGAGTGGAAGAGGAGACGAGAAGGTACTCAGTGGAGCGCAAGGGCAGTTGGAGAAAAGGCCAGCTAGTTCCAGACCAATTTGCCCCACAACATCGTCTTTCAAACTGTACAATGCATTTGAATCAGGCCGGGCTCCTTCCAGGAAAACACAGACTGGGTTTTGAGTGCAGGAGGATTCCAGCAAGACCCTGTCACTCACAAGATCGTGGCATTTCCTCCGTTCCCTTCAGCTTTGCCATTTCCCAGAGGGTGCACACACATAAACACACAAACTGCATTTCCTGAATTGTTTTAATAAAACGTTTCTCCTTTCCACTGCATTTGGAGTGACCTTGAGTCTCTTTAGAGTCATTGCAATAAACAATAACAACAACAACAAATTTTATTTATATCCTGCCCTCCCCAGCCAAGACCGGGCTCAGGGCGGCTAATACCAAATATAAAACAAATTGATTGAAATACAACTTGAAAACAAGATTAAAATACAACATCAAAACATTAAAATGCAGCCTCATTTCAGCAGAAACTCAAAAACTTTTGGGGGATGAAAACGTCAATTCTTCACCAAGGCCAACTATCCAGACTGGTCCTACGTGGGCCAGAAAAAAGCCAGGGAAGTCCCCAAATAGGAGTTCCATCACAGAAGGAGAAAGGAAAGAGGGGAAGGGGATCAAGTTGATTCCAAGCCAAAGGCCAGGTGGAACAACAACCAAGCAAACATCTGGCAGCGATGGAATGAGGACAAATGGATTGTCACTGGGAGGGCCTGTTAACTTGAGAGCAAAGAGAAACATCCGTGCCAATAATGCAGCTCTTTTGTTTTTCTAAAACTTGCTTCTTTTAGTGATAGAATCATAGAATTGGAAGGGACCCAAGGGTCATCTAGTCCAACCCCCTGCCATGCCATGACTAGATGGGCCCTTGACCTGATCCAACAGGCTCTTTTTACCTTCTGTAGCACAGTGGCAGAGCCCCTCCTTTGCATGCAGATGGTTCCAAATTCAGTCCCCTGCATCTCTCATTAGAAAGATCAGACAGCGCGTGATGATGGAGGAATATCTTTCCCTCTGTCTAGAACCCTGGAGAGCCATTACAAGTCAGAGTAATGAGCTAGAGGCACAAATGGTCAGGAATAGCATCTTCCCAAGTTCCTTTGTCACCACCTCCCTCTAGCATCTGGCTCAGGTGCTGGGTGCCACATGGACAAAGGAGTGAGAAAGGTGGAAGGGGCATCAGGGGGTTCAGCTGAGCCCCTCAGTGTTCAGAAGCATGCAAGGATGTTTTAGGTCCCTCCTTGCAAGTCCCTGCCTGGATAGGCTGTGACCTTAGATCAGCCTTTGTCTACCTTGCGATGGGCTGCAACTCCCACCTGCCCCAACACGAGCACACTGGGATCCAGTTTGGATTGGCAGGTTCGGGGGGGGGGGACATGGGGGCAGGAATGGTGGGAACTTGAGTCCTAGCTCCTGCCTTAAATCACAAAATCAGAGGCTCTCACGCGTAAGTAAGAAGGATCTTTATTCAGGCAAGTAATTTTACAGGCAGGGAGACAATATACAGCCTTGTCGTACTCCTTTCCCAATTTTAAACCAATCAGTTGTCCCATATCTAGTTCTAACTGTAGCTTCTTGTCCCACATAGAGATTTCTCAGGAGACAGATGAGGTGACCAGGCATGGACCAGAGCATGCCAGGCCCTTCTGTCTTCCACTGCCTCCCGCAGCTTGGTCAGACTCATGCTGGTAGCTTCGAGAACACTGTCCCACCATCTCATCCTCTGTGGTCCCCTTCTCCTTGAGCCCTCCATCTTTCCCAGCATCAGGGTCTTTTCCAGGGAGTCTTCTCTTCTCATGAGGTGGCCAAAGTACTGGAGCCTCAGCTTCAGGATCTCTTCTTCCAGTGAGCACTCAGGGCTGATTTCCTTCAGAATGGAGAGGTTTGATCTTCTTGCAGTCCATGGGGCTCTCAAGAGTCTCCTCCAGGACCATAATTCAAAAGCATCCATTCTTCGGCGATCAGTGGAGTGCCTGGCGTGCTCTGGTCCAGGGGGTCACGAAGAGTCGGACACGACTAAACGACTAAACAACAATAACAAAAGCTTTATAGGCTCAGGGACACCTAGAGAGCACCAGGTTGCAAAGACTGGCTGAGATTGAGTCTGGATTTTTTACTTTTATTTTGAAGAGGTGGGTATATTTCAAAAACGGGCACCCTGACCCGTAGATAATTTTTCAGCTTTTCTCTGTAGCCTTGGGTTTACTTGTATGAAGGCCAACCATGAGGACATCTCCTTGAGCAACTTATTCCTTGACCAACAGGAGAAAAACAGGTTGAAGAGACGTATCATACAAAACTGGCATTCCCACTGCAAGCCACAAGAGGGCAGTCCCACCCTCTAATACTTCTCTCTGCCGTGCTGAGTGGTTCAAAAATAAAATAAAAATCTGTGCGTTAAATTTGAGGTTTTTAAAGGCAAATATTTGAAATGATGCTTGTGCCTTCTGGGAACTGTGATAAGAGTGCCATATTTAATAGGTTAAATTAATTTAATTGTCTGCTGGTGCAAAGTTGGGTTATGACTCTATTAAGCTGGGTAGTTTGCTTAAGGTTACAATTAATTCAGGCAAAAGCTTTGACTCTGTTTAAAGGTCTGGCGTGTGGAGGGGGGAGCAAACAGAGGGAAAGTCCAGTGGATCTTATTACAGGAAGCGTTGGACGTGAAAAAGGCAAATTCCACGCTAGGGATCGTCAGGAAATGGACTGAAAATAAAAGTGCCAATAGCATAATGCGGTTGTACAAATTGATGGTGCAACCACATTTAGAGAACTGTGTTCAGTTCTGGTAGCCTCACCTCAAAAAGGATATTGCAGAGTTGGAAAAGGTTCGGCTAAGGGCCACCGAAAGGTCAAGGGGTGGAGTGAAACCCCCTATGGAGAAAGGGGGCTTCGTTTGGGAATTTTTTAGTTTGGAGTAAATGCGAATCAAAGGCGACAGGATAGAAGTTTATAAAACTGTACACTTCATGGAGAAAGTGGAAAGAGAAAAGTTTTCCTCTCTCTCTCTCATACCGCTAAAAACTTGTGGACACCCAACGAAGTCGAATGTCAGAAAGTTAAGACAGATAAAGGAAAGTAGTTCTTTGCACAATGCTTCAAACTACGGAACTCACGGCTGCAGGAGCCAGAAATGTTTAGGGGAGCTTTTGATGTTTAATAGGTTATTGTATTTTAGTGTTCTGTTGGAAGCCGCCCAGAGTGGCTGTGGAAACCCAGCCAGATGGGCGGGGTATAAATAAGAATAATAAGAGTAATAATAAGAATAATAAGAATAATTTGTTGTTGTTTAGTCTTTTAGTCGTGTCTGACTCTTTGTGGCCCCTTGGACCAGAGTGCCAGGCCCTCCTGTCTTCCACTGCCTCCCGCAGTCTGGTCAAACTCATGTTAGTAGCTTCTAGAACACTGTACCACCATCTCGTCCTCTGCCGTCCTCTTCTCCTTCTGCCCTCCATCTTTCCCAGCATCAGGGTCTCAGCATCAACATCATCATCATCATCATTATTATTAAATGGCCACCAACCTGGATGGAAGTACTTTTTCACGCAGTGCATAGTTGAACTATGGAACTCACTGCCACAGGAGGGATTGGTGGCCACAAACCTTTAAAACCTTTAAACAGGGGTGAGACAGACTCATGGCGGAGGAGAAGGCTACCAATGGCTGCTCGCCAGGATGGTTCTCCTCCGTCTCCACAGCTGGAGGCAGAAATGCTTCTGAATCCCAGTTTCTGGAAGCCACAGGAAGGGAGCGTGCTCTTGTGCTCAGATCCTGCTTCCAGGTTTCCCATTGAGGCATCTGGCTGCCCACATCATGGATCACAGAATCCAATCCTGACTTTTGAATTCCAGGTGCCCCTTTCTTGGTCTGGTGCTCTGGGGCAAATCCTCTTGTCAGAGTGCTGGACCAAAAGACTCTCACTCTGCAGGTAGCACACTCCCAAGGTAGAGAATTTCACAGAGAATACTATCTGCTAAGCAAATCAGTCTCTTAAGCTTAAGCCAAGAAATAGTATTCTCTATGAAATTGAATATCAATATACATATCAAGGCTTTGAGATTAGACCACTGAAGAAGCCCAGAAAACTACCATATTTTTCGCTCCATAAGACACACTTTCCCCCTCCTAAAAAGTAAGGGGGAATGTGTGTGCGTCTTATAGAGGGAATGCAGGCGGGAGGCTCTGCTCAGCGCTCCCTTTAAAGAGCCGCGTGGAGCATGTGTGCGGCTCCTGGGGGCTTTTCCCCGAGGAGGCAGAAGGGCTGCCCTTCTCCCTCCTAGGGGAAAAGCCCCCAAGAGCCACACACACACTCCGTGCACTCTTTAAAGGGAGCACGGCTCTTGGGGGAGCTTTCATCCCGCTGCCTGGGAGAGGCTGTGTGTGGCTATCCCAGAAGCCAGAACAGCAAGAGGCTATCCCAGAAGCTCTTGCTGTTCTGGCTTCTGGGATTCAGAGTATTTTTTTCCTTGTTTTCCTCCTCCAAGAACTAGGTGCATCTTATGGTCTAGTGCGTCTTATAGAGCGAAAAATACAGTACCTTGGGAGTGTGCTACCTGCAAGCCCCAGTAAAAGGGCCCCATTGGGGGCGAACAGCAGCCTTACTGGGACTGCTAGGGCGAAACTGGTGCAAAACGCCAGCACCCTGTCTACAACTTCATCAACACCCATCTACAACTTCACTAGCATCTCTCGGTATTGTGAACAACACCAAATTTACCTTTTGTTGGTATCTTCAAGACCTTACCTAAAAAGCTAAAGAAAACAAAAGCCTGAGTTAAGCACTTGAAAAATCCATTGAAATCAGACATTATAAGTTCCTCATAGGTTGGGTAGTTCTCAGGCCTCTGTGGCTTTGCATAAGTTTGTGTATTTTTCTCAGAAGATTGATAAAGAATGAGTAATCATTTTGGTAATTATTGTGTCTTTAAGGAGTTGGCAGCCAATAGCACCATTATTACTTATTTCAGGTTCCCTGGAATTACACTTCAGATTCAGCATGAAAGCCTTTTTGGCAATCTCAGAGTCGCTCTTCTCTCTCAAGTTGCATCGCTGAGATTAATGGGAAGAAGTAAGATTGCGAATGCCGGGCAAATATTGTTCGTGATGTTCCAAGAAAGCAGAAAGGGCAAATGATCAGGAAATAGCCCTAAATTCAGACTCTCTTCAGTTTTGTCCCTCCAGAATAAGAAAAAAGACTTTCTAGTCCCTCTGGTACTTGAGAGACCACTTGAGGAGGGTGAAGTTGTGCTTTTAGGTGAGCACAGGATCATGTCTGTTTTATTTGGCTGTACATCATGTTCCCTTTCTCTCTGTCATAGTATCCGAGTGTCTTCCCAGGATTCAGGAAATTCCTGCTTCGGGCTTTTGTTTTTGACTCCACCATCTTCCTCTAGAGAGGGATGTGGGTGGCGCTGTGGGTTAAACCACAGAGCCTAGGACTTGCCGATCAGAAGGTCGGCGGTTCGAATCCCCGCGACGGAGTGAGTTCCCGTTGCTCAGTCCCTGCTCCTGCCAACCTAGCAGTTCGAAAGCACATCAAAGTGCAAGTCGATAAATAGGTACCGCTCCGGCGGGAAGGTAAACGCCGTTTCCGTGCGCTGCTCTGATTCGCCAGAAGTGGCTTAGTCATGCTGGCCACATGACCCGGAAGCTGTACGCCAGCTCCCTCAGCCAATAAAGCGAGATGAGCGCTGCAACCCCAGAGTCGGCCACGACTGGACCTAATGGTCAGGGGTCCCTTTACCTTTTTATCTTCCTCTAGACTAGAGCATGGGTAGGCAACCTAAGGCCCGGGGGCCAGATCCGGCCCAATCACCTTCTAAATCCGGCCCAAGGATGGTCCGGGAATCAATGTGTTTTTACATGAGTAAAATGTGTGCTTTTATTTAAAGTGCATCTCTGGATTATTTGTGTGGCATAAGAATTCGTTCATTTTGGTTTTTTCCAAAATATAGTCCGGCCCCCCACAAGGTCTGTGGGAGAGTGGACCGGACCCCTGCTGAAAAAGTTTGCTGACCCCTGATTTAGAGGTTGCAGTCGATTCCCATCATTCTTTTGTGTTCTGGCGTGGTCCAGAAGCAGAGAGAGGAAGACCCCTTGGGATCACAGGAAACAGGGAGGGGGTTCTTTGCACTGGCAAAAACACACTGGGAGCAATTTTGCCCCTGCCCTAGATCCCAGAAAAGATCACTCGCCACCTCATAAGCAGATGCTACTTGCCTTTAAAAATAAAATGACACATTGAATGCAAAGATGTGGTTCCTGCATTGAGCTGTGATTCCTACATTTCAGAGGGCTGGACCAGAGTCTTTTCCAGGGAGTCTTCTCTTCTCATGAGGTGGCCAAAGTCTTGGAGCCTCAGCTTCAGGATCTGTCCTTCCAGTGAGCACTCAGGGCTGATTTCCTTCAGAATGGAGAGGTTGGATTTTCTTGCAGTCCATGGGACTCTCAAGAGTCTCCTCCAGCACCATAACTCAAAAGCATCAATTCTTCGGCGATCAGCCTTCTTTATGGTCCAGCTCTCACTTCCATACATCACTACTGGGAAAACCATAGCTTTAACTATACGGACCTTTGTTGGCAAGGTGATGTCTCTGCTTTTTAAGATGCTGTCTAGGTTTGTCCTTGCTTTTCTCCCAAGAAGCAGGCGTCTTTTAATTTCGTGGCTGCTGTCACCATCTGCAGTGATCATGGAGCCCAAGAAAGTAAAATCTCTCACTGCCTCCATTTCTTCCCCTTCTATTTGCCAGGAGGTGATGGGCCCAGTGGCCATGATCTTCGTTTTTTTTGATGTTGAGCTTCAGACCATATTTTGCGCTCTCCTCTTTCACCCTCATTAAAAGGTTCTTTAATTCCTCCTCACTTTCTGCCATCAAGGTTGTGTCATCTGCATATCTGAGGTTGTGACTAAACGACTAAACAACAACAAAGTTATGTAAGATCTCCAGGAAGCAGAAGTCCAGGTGCGGAATGAGGCATCCCAGAGCGGTTTCAAGTGCCTCCTGTTTGCTTCTGAGTGTCGAAATCCATCCTTTGTGCAGGGCCTTGATACCATCTCCGAATTCTGCCAATCCAGAACCCTCTTTTCCCCCTTATACCAGCCCTGGGCTTGGCTATATAAGGGCTCTTGTGCCAGAGCAGGAGCGGCAGCAGATAAGGCAGCCCCGGAGACCTGTTTGCAAATGCCAAGGCGTCCCAGGTAAGAGACACAAAACTCCTAACGCTTTCGCTGCAGCATTTTCCGCTTCTCCCCCAAGCAAGGCACGACGGGGTTGGCTTGGTTTCTTCTGCTTCCAAAGAGCAGCTGGGGGGGGCAGTTTGCGTAGGAATGCCTAAAGGGGATCCGTTTTGCCTGTGAAATCGCCTCACCCCAAATGTGCCCCCTCACTACTTTGACAGAATTGGCACTGCTGCATAACCCCCATTCTGCATTGGTAAGAACTCGGTTGTGGTGTGTCTACACTTTGGAACTCCCTGCCACATGAGGTCAAGCAGGAGCCTTCACAGTACTCTTTGTGGTGCCCACTAAAAACAGTCTTGTTTAGACAAGCCTGCCCAGCTTTTAGTATTCTAACTTTTTGTAGGTTTTAATCATAAAAATAATATTTTTTATTTTTTAAAGTACTGCTGTATTTTTTTCAATTGTTTTATATTTTTGTAAACTGCTTTGAGGTTGCTGTTTTTACAGTCAAATGGTGTACAGAGGTTTGGAAATGTACTTTCAATCGGCTCCTGGAGATCGAATTGGCAAAAACAGGAATTGTCCCGAGCAATTGGAGTAATGGCAGATATGAAATAAAATCAATAGTAGTAAAAAAGAAGAAGATAGGGATGATTCCAAGCAGAGGGGAGATTAAAAGGTGATTGTTGACATGATGGTGGGTTTTTTCAAAAAGGAAGGTCAATTTTCAGCGCTTAGACCTGGGAGACTTGGGTTCAAATCCTCCGCTTGGCTATGAAGATCACTGGGAGATTTTGGGGGCGAGTCCCTGCCTTTCTCAGCCTAACATACCTCACTTGGCTGTTCTTGTGGGGGATAAGGAAGGAAGGGGGGAAACCAGGGGTGTCACCTCGATCCCCTTGGGGGCGGGGAGGTGGGATTCTGCAATGTGGCGTCTCAACGGAAACCAACAAAGGTTCCTTTCATCCCACATAACAAGGAAGTGCCCTTTGGATTTTCTAATATTTTGGAAAGCTCAGTTTGCGTGTGAATGAACACTTCACACCCAAAGGACTCTCTCTCTCTCTCTCTCTCTCTCTTTTCGCTGGTAAGATTTTTAAATTGAAATTTCCTCACAGTACAAAAAAATTGCAACTGCGAAAGATGCAAAACAAAGAAAAGAAACAGGAAAAGAAAAGAAAGGGACAACAGGGATAAAAAGAGGAAAGAGAAAAAGAAAGAAAGCAAAAGAAGAGAAACATGAGCAAAAACTTCAAGAGAGGAACTTCCAATTTTCCACCTGCCATTTATATAAAAGAAGGAGATAAGATAATTTAGAACCTTTGGTAAATGCGAGCATCCAGAGACCACTTTCTGTCAAACCACCTTTCCTCCAAGTTAAGGTGCCTCAGTTTCATTTACTTTTCTCACAGAAAGTCCAAGATGGGTTCCCTAATGGTTAATATTATTAATAAACCTTAACCACGTTCTTTCTTTTAATTTTACTTCTGTTAATTCCCACCACCATGACTCCAAATGGAATAATACTAGATTTTTTCCCATCCATGTTTGTATCAAAGTATCTCCGCTGTGATCGCTATCCATTCCCTTCTCCAGGAAACTAAGGGGATGAAGTAGCCAGTTCCCGCATAGCAGGGGGCTGGAATGGATGACCTTTAGGGTCCCTCCCCATTCTGCAGTTCTGTGAACCTGTGAATTCATGAGTCCTTTTCCCATTTTCCTTTCCCTTCTGATATTGCATCACTCCCAAAGGCCGCTGATCATGAGGGGTCATCGTGGAGATCTCTCCCCCCCTTTTGCTCCTTTAGAAAAAAGGGAAATGCCCCCCCCCCCCTGGCATACCTTGGGGTTCACTCTTTTGTGCCAGCCATCCTTCTTCTTTCTCTGTGGCTCAGCCTTGGCTCCATCCCTTTTGGTGCTCAACCACTTGACTTCGCTATTAGCCAGAATGATAAAGTCACACCTGTTTGCCCCAAAGACCCATCCCACTGGGGGAAACTGAGCAGAAAGATGATAATCAGCCAGTCTAAATGAGCATTTTAAAAAGCAGAGACATCACCTTGCCAACAAAGGTCCGTATAGTTCAAGCCATGGTTTTCCCAGTAGTGATGTATGGAAGTGAGAGCTGGACCATCAAGAAGGCTGATCGTCGAAGAATGGATGCTTTTGAATTCTGGTGCTGGAGGAGACTCTTGAGAGTCCCATGGACTGCAAGAAGATCCAACCTCTCCATTCTGAAGGAAATCAGCCCTGAGTGCTCACTCGAAGGACAGATCCTGAAGCTGAGGCTCCAAGACTTCATGAGAAGAGAAGACTCCCTGGAAAAGACCCTGATGTTGGGAAAGATGGAGGGCACAAGGACGACAGAGGATGAGATGGTGGGACAGTGTTTTCGAAGCTACCAGCATGAGTTTGACCAAACTGCAGGAGGCAGTGGAAGACAGGAGTGCCTGCCATGCTCTGGTCCAGGGGGTCACAAAAAGTCGGACACGACTAAACGACTAAACAACAAAAATGAGCACAGTAACCTTTCTGCATCATCTCAGAAGCCTGGCTCTGCAAGGAGACCATGCAGTCACTTGTCCATAGCTATTATGGAGGTAGGTTTGGGGTTTTTTCCTTTTAAACCCTGCATGTTACAAGCGGCACGTTAAATTGAGCAGGAAATAGCAGCGCTTATTTTTATACCGAATAACTTCACGTTTTCTCCCCCAAAGGCAGGCTTCAAAGATTTCAAAGGAGCCAATTTTGTTCCATGGCATGTCTGCAAAAGAGATGCCAGCAAACCCCTTTGATTTTATCCTGCACTGAAGGCTGCTGCCCGAATCCTGGCCTTCCTCCCTCTTTCAGTAGTCATGGCAATGAGTCCACACACGTGCGCTGATCAAAGGCAGGACGCGAGAGACATTCTAGCAAGTCATAATCTCAGTTAATGATGCCAGGAACTCCTAGGAAGGAGGGTCATCTTCAACAATAATGAAGTTTCCGGGTCACCTTCAAAGGTAGCCCCGCGTAGAGCGCATTGCAGTAGTCCAAGCAGGAGATAACCAGAGTATGCACCACTCTGGCAAGACAGTCTGCGGGCAGGGAGGGTTTCAGCCTGTGTACCAGACAGACCAGGAGGGCAGAAATTATCAGGCTTGCCTTGCCTTGTTCTTCAGCTTGTAATTCAGAGAATGAAAGTACGGTGGTACCTCGGGTTGAATGCACTTTGGGTTGAGCTGGTTCGATTTGCGCTCCGCGGCAACCCGGAAGTAACAGAGCGCGTTACTTCCGGGTTTCGTGGCTTGCGCATGTGCAGACGCTCAAAATGACATCACGCGCATGCGCAGAAGCGACGAAAAGTGACACGTGCGTGCTCAGACGTGCCGTTGCTAGTTACATTTGCTTCTAGATGCGAATGGGGCTCCGGAACGGATCCCGTTCGTATCTAGAGGTACCATTGTACAGTGGCACCTTGGGTTAAGAACTTAATTTGTTCCAGAGGTCCGTTCTTAATCTGAAACTGTTCTTAACCTGAAGACCACTTTAGCTAATGTGGCCTCCTGCTGCTGCCGCCGCACCGGAGGACGATTTCTGTTCTCATCCTGAAGCAAAGTTCTTAACTTTGCTCCATCTGGTACACAGGCTGAAACCCTCCCTGCCCGCAGACTGTCTTGCCAGAGTGGTGCATGCTCTGGTTATCTCCCGCTTGGACTACTGCAATGCGCTCTACGCGGGGCTACCATTGAAGGTGACCCGGAAACTACAACTAATCCAGAATGCGGCAGCCAGACTGGTGACTGGGAGTGGCTGCCAAGACCATATAACACCAGTCTTGAAAGACCTACACTAGTTCCCAGTACGTTTCCGAGCACAATTCAAAGTGTTGGTGCTGACCTGTAAAGCCCTAAATGGCCTCGGTCCAGTAGACCTGAAGGAGCATCTCCATCTCCATTATTCTGCCCGGACACTGAGGTGCAGCACCGAGGGCCTTCTGGCGGTTCCCTCACTGCGAGAAGCCAAGTTACATGGAACCAGGCAGAGGGCCTTCTCGGTAGTGGCTCCCGTCCTGTGGAACACCCTCCCACCAGATGTCAAAGAGAAGAACAACTACCAGACTTTTAGAAGACATCTGAAGGCAGCCCTGTTTAGGGAAGCTTTTAATGTTTAACAGACCACTGTATTTTCATACTTTGCTGAAAGCTGCCCAGAGTGGCTGGGGAAACCCAGCCAGATGGGCGGGGTATAAATAATAAATTATTACTGTATTATTATTATTATTATTATTATTATTATTATTATTATTAACCTGAGGTACTATTTCTGGGTTAGCGGAGTCTGTAACCTGAAGCCTCTGTAACCCGAGGTACCACTGTATACCATTGCAGAGTGTCTAGTAAATATGCCACCAGTTTAACATCTCATCCAAAGAAATCTTAGAATCATAGAATTATAAAGTTGGAAGGGACCTCTGAGGGCCATCTAGTCCAACCCCCGCCAATGCAAGAATCATAGGTGTACCTGGGGGGGGGGGCTCGAACCACCAACCTTCCAAAGTTGCATCCATACAATCAAAACACAACACTGTACTGCAGGCTCAAAACAGAAAAAAGACACACAAGAAAACCCAGAAGCCACACACCTTGAGCAGAAAATGTGGCTGTTCCTATCACATCTGGCTTGTTCCCTTCCCACCTGAGCGCCCCTCCACCTGCTCCAGCTGCCTTGCCCCTCTCTCTTTCGCAGATGCAAGGAGGATGAAGACCTTGACAGTGGTGAAGACATGGTGCCTGGTTGCCATCCTCTGCGGGTCCTTGGTTCCGTCGCAAAGTCTTGGGCTGGGTGGTCTTCTTGGTTCAGGCTCAGCAAAGACTGAAAAAGGTGAGTTGGGCCTCAAGCAGGTGACCCGAAGGGCAGCTGAAGAGGCAGCACCAGCCCAGCTCCCACACTTTCCATGGGTTATATGACAGCAAAGATGAAATTCCTTGGGAAACACATTTCTAAGAAACTTCTGCCCTTAAGGTCTTCAACGCCAAAATTATAGCTCAATTGCTCTCTGGTATTCCAGTTTGGCTGCCAGGGTTTACCCAGTTGGTAGAACGAGTCCAAGCAGTTTTCCTCTTCAAGATCTTTACTGTCTCACACTGGGTACCCTATGCAGCCTTGTGTCTAGAGGGAGGTCAACACAAGGTAGAGACTGTCGCCTGGGCAAGATTTCTTCTATGCTGGTAAAGATGCTCTCCTCAGTGAAGTTTTGTCAGACCCCTTTCTTCCCCCAGGGCTACAACAGTTTAACAAGAAGGTACAGCAACTCAGGCTGTCAGTGGAACATTTGCGATCGATGTCCCTACCATCTGCCAAGGCTATAATAAAAACTAGGTGGTGAGATATTGAGCACCAGGGACTAACACCAGCAGCAGAGAAAACATGCTCCCCTCTTAACTTTTTACTTTCTTGGGCACATGAAATTAACCACAATTACCTTGAATTTCTGCTTAACCCTCAAGAAAGAAAGGCATTTTCACTGGCCAGGTTTAATTCAAATCCATCTAACCTCCTTTGGGGAAGGTTCTCAGGCAGGGTGGAAGGAGAAAGACCTTGCCTAGGTGAAGACCACCTGGTGGAAACCCTCACACATATGGTTCTTAATTGTAAACTAAATGCTGATCTCCGTCAGCAATTTCTAGATCAACTCTGAATCTCCAAATGGAAACCAGAGTTGGAGGTCATACATTCTCTATTACTGGGGAATGATCAGGAGCTCACCAGGTTAGTGGCTAAATATCTCTATTTGATTTTTTGTCATCGAATTACACTGCAGACGTCTGATCTCCCTGGAGACATAGAGATGTGACGATAGACTGCTCTGCCTCCTTTCTTTTAGCATAGGTTTTTGTGCCACTGGTACAGGGATGCGGGTGGCGCTGTGGGTTAAACCACAGAGCCTAGGGATTGCCGATCAGAAGGTCGGTGGTTCGAATCCCCGCAACGGGGTGAGCTCCCATTGCTCGGTCCCTGCTCCTGCCCACCTAGCAGTTTGAAAGCATGCCAGTGCAAGTAGATAAATAGGTACCACTCCGGCGGGAAGGTAAAGAAGTTTGCCAGAAGCGGCTTAGTCATGCTGGCCACATGACCCGGAAGCTGTACGCCGGCTCCCTCGGCCAGTAAAGGGAGATGAGCGCCGCAGCCCCAGACTGGACCTCATGGTCAGGGGTCCCTTTACCTTTACCTTTATGTAGTTAAACTATGGAACTCACTCCTGCAGGAGGCAGCAACAGTCGCCAACCTGGATGACTTTCAACCTGGATGACTTTCAAAGAGGAGGAGAAAAGGGCTGCCATTAATGGCTGCTAGCCATAATGGCTCTACTCTGCCTCCAAAGTTGGAGGCAGTGATGTTTCTGAATCCCAGTTTCTGGAAACCACAGTAGGAGAGAGGGCTCTTGTGCTTGGATCCTGCTTGTAGGATTCCCATTGGGGCAACTGGCCGGTCACTGTGAGAACAGGACCTTGAGCCATTGGTCTGATCCAGCAGGTTCTTCTTGTAAGCTACTTTGATTGTTGTTGAGTCGTTTAGTCGTGTCTGCCTCTTCGTGACCCCCTGGACCAGAGAACGCCAGGCCCTCCTGTCTTCCACTGCCTCCTGCAGTTTGGTCAAACTCATGCTGGTAGCTTCCAGAACACTGTCCCACCATCTCGTCCTCTGTCGTCCCCTTCTCCTTGTGCCCTCCATCTTTCCCAACATCAGGGTCTTTTCCAGGGAGTCTTCTCTTCTCATGAGGTGGACAAATCTTGGAGCCTCAGCTTCAGGAACTGTTCTTCCACTTAAATTGCATCCGTATTGACAATATACTTGGCCCAGGAGGTCTATTTTACACAGAAATTGCTGGTGAAAAGGGGCTCCTGCGACCATGTCTCCTGGGATGGTTCTCACTATCCCAGAAAGAGCCGTGGTAGGGTGGAGTTTAGGACCTGGGAGACCAGGGTTCAAATCCCCATGCAGCCATGAATTGCTGGGTGGCCTGGCTCCACTCCCTGCCTCTCAGCCCAGCCTACTCCACAGGGTTGTTCTGGGGATTGAAGGATAAGCAGGAGAACCATACAGGCCACCTTGAGCTCCTCGGGGAGAAAACGTGGGCTATAAATGTAATATATAAATAACGGGGATCTTCTTGGTGCAGGCAGTGATTCTGGCAAAGGTGGTCTCCTCGGTGGCCTTGGAGGCGGCCTGCTCAGTGCTGTCGGAGGAGGAGCAGTAGATGGAGTACTTGGAGCTGTTGGTGGTGGAGGCGACAGCAAAGGCGGCGGCGGCTTGCTTGGAGCTGTTGGTGGTGGAGGAGGAGAAGGTGGAGGTGGTCTCCTTGGTGCTGTTGGAGGTGGCGATGGAGGTGGCCTGCTCGGCGCTGTTGGAGGTGGCGATGGAGGTGGCCTGCTTGGTGCTGTTGCTGGAGGAGATGGCCTGCTTGGTGGTGGAGGAGGCCTTCTTGGCAACACCACTGGAGGTCTACTTGGTGGTGGTGGTGAATCTGGAGGTGGCGGCCTGCTCGGTGGTGCTCTGGGTGGCGATCTCCTCGGCAAAAATGGCCTCCTGGGTGGTGATCTTCTTGGTGGAGAGAACGGCCTTCTTGGTGGAAACCTACTTGGTCTGGGAGGTCTCCTCGGCGGTGGAGGATCCAAGGAGCCGTTCCAATGGTGAGTTGGTGTGGGCAAGGGAGCAGCCGTTGCAGTTGACAGACCACGTCCCCATCCAGAATGAGAGGCTGTAGGTCCATCACCATCCCTAATTCTGGACCTGGTTGCACTACAGGCCAATTCTGCTCTCCTTCTCTTCCCTTCTACCACTAAGAAGGAAATTGATAAGCTGGAAGGGGTGCAGAGGAGGATGACCAAGGTGACCAAGGGTCTGGAAACCAAGTCTTGTGAGGAACGGTTGAGGGAGTTGGGCATGTTTAGCCTGGAAAAGAGGAGACTGAGAAGAGATGTGACAGCCAATTTCAAATACCTAAAGGGCTGTCACATGGAAGTGGAGAATAGGACATGAACTAGTAGATTCAAGTTACAAGAAAGGAGATTCCGACTAAACATTAGGAAGACCATCCTGAGGGTAACAGCCATTTGTCAGTGGGGTGGACTCCCTCAGAAGGTGGTGGGCTCTCCTTCATTTGAAGTTTTTAAGCAGAGATTGGGTGGCCATCTGTCATGGATGCTTTAGTTGAGATTCCTGCATTGCGGGGGGTTGGAATAGATGATCATTGGGATCTCTTCCAACTCTACAATTCTATGATTCTAAGAGCTTCTTATTAGGCAAAATCTATCATCTTGTTGGGGTTGAACCACATCAGTGCCACTGGGAGGAGAGAGTGGGATGGATACATGAATCAACCTGAAGAGCAAATAGGAA
Organism: Podarcis siculus; assembly: GCA_034642415.1. NCBI lineage: Eukaryota > Metazoa > Chordata > Lepidosauria > Squamata > Lacertidae > Podarcis > Podarcis siculus. The sequence goes on along the minus strand of JAXCMG010000097.1, from coordinate 1,028,868 downwards.
CTTTGCAATGTGTGCCGACCACTCTGGGGTCTCCATGCATCTTCCCCCTTCTGTTATGTTGCTCAATTTGCAGGTTTAATGCTGTGAACCTTGAGGTTGTTGGAGGGTCCTGGAAGGTCATCCGTGGAAATGAGCTACAGCTCAACCTACATGCAACCATCACTACTAATTTGCCAGGGTGAGTCATGAGAGCGAGAGCGGCTTCCTTCACATTCAGCTTGTTCTGAAATTAACATGAGCAGGAAAGGGCAAAACTCCAGTAGCAGAAGACATATTTTGCACCTCTATGCATCCTTCCCCAACCTTCTCTTTTCCTAGATGTTGCCAGACTACATCTCCCATCAGCCCCAGCATCATATATCTGTGCTGATGGGAGTTATAGTGCAAAAGACAGGGAGAGTACCAGGTCAGTGAAGGCTAGTCCCTAACATCTGCAGCTGAAGGAATTCCAATAAGCAGGAGGGCTAGGAAGGATCTCTGCCTGAGATTTTGCAGAGATGCTTCCATACCAAGTCAAGGTGGCCAAAAAGGATGGGCTGGTTGCCTGGTTTCTTCCAAGGTAGCTCCTTCCCCACCACAAAAACCTTAATGAGGATTTGTTGACTATGGTCAATGCCTCTCCTTGTCCAGATGCTTCTGAGTTCCCCCAGGTTCTCCTTCACTGTCCCGCTCAGCTGCCCCAACCAGCTCTTGTTGTTGTTTAGTCATTTAGTCGTGTCTGACTCTTTGTGACCCCCTGGAGCAGAGCACGCCAGGCCCTCCTGTCTTCCACTGCCTCCCGCAGTTTGCTCAAACTCATGCTGGTAGCTTTGAGAACACTGTCCAACCATCCCGTCCTTTGTCGTCCCCTTCTCCCTCCATCTTTCCCAACATCAGGGTCTTTCCAGGGAGTCTGCTCTTCTCATGAGGTGGCCAAAGTCTTGGAGCCTCAGCTTCAGGATCTGTCCTTCCAGTGAGCACTCAGGGCTGATTTCCTTCAGAATGGAGAGGTTGGATCTTCTTGCAGTCCATGGGACTCTCAAGAGTCTCCTCCAGCACCATAACCAGCTCTAGGCAGCCCCAAAGCTCTGCAATTAAACCAATGTCAACCAGAAGGGCTGAGATGCCCTTGTGGGACTTCCCCCTTGCTCCTGGACAACCTTCAGGAGGGAGATGCAGAGGAGAGTTGAAGCATGCATGGTCTAGTCCTGCATATATGTGCTTTGGGTGGCCTGCACTGAGTTACAACACTATATTCTCATCCAGCCTTTCTACAAAGAGACATCCCCAGAGCATGGTGTGCTCCACAATGTCTTAACCTAAGAATATAGGAAGAGCTGGCTGCTGGATCAGGCCAATGGCCCACCTGGTCCAGCATCCTATCCTCATAGTGGACAACCAGATGTCCCCCCTGGGAATCCTGCAAGCGGGACCTGGGCATGGGGTTCCTCTCCACTGCTGCAACTGGTTTCCAGCAACTGGTATTCAGAACCATCACTGCCTCCATCTGTGGAGGGAGAACGTAGCCACCCTGCCTAGTAGCCACCAATAGCCCTCTCCTCCTCCATGAATTTGTCCAATCCTCTTTCAAAGCCACCCAGGTTCGTGGCCTCCTGTGGGAACGAGTTCAACAGCTTGGCCATGCGCTACATGAAGAAGAACTTTCATTTATGCGTCCTGAATCTTCCAACATCCAGCTTCATTCAATGCCCATCAGTTTTAGTGCTACGGAATAGAGGTCTTCAAACAATGACCCAGGTGTTTCTCAAAAGCTGGTTGACAGCTTGCCTGCCACTGCAGTTTTTCTTTTGCAACCCACAGCTGCCAGAGAGCACTGAGCATGTTCTGGGTCGCGCTTCCAGTTTAGTTCATGCTGAGCGCCTCTGCAAGGCCCTACAGCCTCTGGCCATTCCCCACATGAGCTGATGACACATCCCAGAACACTCTCTGGCCCCTGCAGGTCCCTTCCCAACACTCAAAGCCCAGCACCCCTGTCTGATTTTGTCTCCCAGGGTGCTCAGCTTTCTCAGTGGAACTTCTGTAGTGATGGACATCAGCCCTCACCTGGCGTTAACCCAAGACAAACCGGGAGATCTCAAGCTGGTCCTTAAGAACTGCCAGGATATGGTCGCTGGCTTCAGCATCAAGCTGCCAAGCAGGTGAGCATTAAAGGTTTGGGGGACTTATCTGGGTGGTTTCCTTATCATTTTGGGAAGTGTAAATAAATCAGACTAAAATTAAATCTTCTCCCAGTTTCTCCTCCATCCTTACTTGTTCTGGCTTTATCACCTCTGCCTCTCTCAGAATCACTGCGGCGTTTGAAAAGGTGGCACCTCTCATTCCATTAGCGCAAGTATTTCTGCTTCCACAGTAGAACTCCCCATTGTGTGCACCCTGTGTCCTCCCCAGATCTTCTCCAAAGGGTTGGATGAACCCCCAGATCAGATTTAGGGGGGGGGGGGACAGAGGAGCAAGGAGGAACGTTCATTTGTGGAAGCAGAAGTCCTTGTGCTAATGGAATCAGTGACTGGATATAAACCAGATTGGCCAACCAGCTCTTATTGCTTCCACTCAAAGCTTATCCACACTTTGCTTTCCTCCACTCTTTCAAGGCAAAGTTTTTAACTTAACGCTCCGTGCCCAAGGAACTTTTCTTTTTCTTTTGCTATGAAGTTTTCACCGCAAAAAATCTATTCTTTAAAGCTCAATTGGAACAAACGTCAATACATGGAAAACCCGAACTGACGTTCATTCCGTTTCAGCTTTTTGTGGGGAAAGCTCAGGGCAGAAACAAAACAAAACAAAACAAAACAAAACAAAACAAAACAAAACAAAAAAACAAAACAAAACAAAACAAAACAAAACAAAACAAAACAAAACAAAAC
>JAXCMG010000097.1:1000319-1016135 GCA_034642415.1 Podarcis siculus | reverse complement strand
CAAACCCCCGTCCCACTCCCATCCCTTCCAAGTTTTTCTTCATAAACCTCCAAGATATATTGTCAAATGCTTTCTCCGCATCAATGAAGATTAACACCGCCCTTGTGTTCCTATTGGTTTGCAATAGTTCCAAAATGTCAATGATGTTTCTGGTATTTCCATATAAATGTCTACCAGGGAGAAAGCCGGCTTGGTCCTTGTGAATTACTTCATTTAGAACCTTCTTAAGTCTGCTTGCCAAAATGTCTGCAAATATTTTGTAATCCACATTCAGGAGTGAGATGGGACGGTAGTTCTTAAGCTGGGTCTTTTCAGATTCTGACTTGGGTATCAATGTGATGAATGCTTCTTTCCACGTTTCCGGTGCCCTCTTCCCTTCCATAATCTGGTTGCATACCTCCATCAAAGGTTGTGTCAAATAGTCCTTCAAAGTCTTATAGTATTTGGAGGTAAGCCCATCCGGGCCTGGAGATTTGCCAAGTTGCATATTCTGAATGGCACCTTCAATTTCCTGTTGGGTTATTGTACAGTTCAAAATTGATCTTTTATCTTGAGTTATTTTTGGTAGTCCATTTATCTTTAAAAATTGGTCTATCTCAAACTCTTTCTGAGGCCCCTGTGCATAAAGTTCTTTAAAATATCTGTGGAAGCACTTCCTAATTTCCTCTGGTTTCTGAACCATTCTTCCTTCAATCTCTAGATTTGTAACTGTATTTAACTTTTGTCTTTTTTTCAGCTGCCAAGCTAGCAGCTTTCCACATTTATTTGCTGATTCGAACGATCTTTGCTTCATCTGTTTAATTTTCCATTCAATCTCATGATTTATCAGTTTAGAATATTGTGCTTGATGGAATTTGATTTCTCTCAGCACTTCCTTTGACTTTGGTTTGGTTCTCAGTTTTTTCTCACCTTGATGTATTTTCTCCAATATTTTCTCCTTCTTTCCATTCCAGAGCTTTTTCTTGATTGTATTTTGTTGTATCAGAAACCCTCTCATAACGGCTTTGCTTGCGTCCCAGATTATTCTTTTTTCTACTGTAGTATTCAAATTTATCTCAAAATAGTCCTTTAACATTTTTTGGGCCTTTTTCACAATCTCTTGATCTCTTAGTAAGGTGTCATTCATTCTCCATCTGAAGGAACCGGTTTGGGTAAGTCTGAATTCTAGTTTCAAAGCGTTGTGGTCGGAGCATGTTTTTGGGCAGATTTCCACCTTTCTGGTCTTAGGTGCCAGCCCTCTAGATGTCCAGATTTGGTCGATCCTTGTCCATGACAGGTGGGCCTCAGAGAAGAAAGTTCCTTCTTTACCTAGGGGGTTCTTTGTCCTCCATATATCAATCAAATCCAAATTGTCAATCAATTCAAAGAAAGTTTTAGGCAGTCTGCCATCTGATGTTAAATTTTGATTTTGAGACTTATCCATATGTGTAGACACCACTCCATTCATATCTCCCATCATTATGATGTTTGAATAGTCCATGTAGTCCAGCAAAGTCTCATGCAGCTTCTTGAAAAATTCTGATTTCCCGTCGTTTGGGGCATATATTCCTAATATCAAAATTTTTTCTCCATGTGTCTGTATTTCAATCACCAAAATTCTTCCTTGTTCATCCTTAAATAAAAATTTTGGTGTCAGGCTCTCCTTAGCATATATCACCACGCCTCTTTTTTTAACCTTGTCTGATGAAATAAATTCTTGGCCTAGTCTTTTATTAACCAAAACTTTTCTATGGAGCCTGGTCACATGAGTTTCTTGTAGGCAAATAATGTCCAATTGTTCTTTCTTCAATATATGAAATATCCTCCTTCTTTTCTCCGGGGAATTTCCGCCATTTATATTCCAACTAAGTAGCTGCAGAGACATCCTGTACTATTTTGTTACACCTAGAGTGGTGTATCTTCTTTGTCCTCTGCTCCCGAAGGTGTAGGTACTGCTCCGCCACCAGGCGGTATGGACCCAGGTTGGGGTAGAGGCCAATGTGCTGCTGCTTCTTTTTGGAGATCTTCTCCGTGGTCGTGCTGGAACTTTTGTAGGTCCTCCGGTGTTCTTATTTTGACCTTCTTCTGTTTGTAGGTAAATGATAATCCTTGTGGAAACTCCCACCTGTAAGGAATTGTATTAAGCCTCAACAGTCTTGCCAATTCTGAATAGGTGGCTCTCAGGTCCAATAACTGTTTAGGTATATCCCTGTAGACTTCCACCCTTTTATCTTGTATCTCAAGTGAGTTTTTAAAATGAAGGCCTAAAATTTTGTCTCTCTCTTCCCTTGATCTCAAAGCTATCAAACAGTCTCTGGATCTGTCCTTTCTTACCAATCTTCCCAGTCGAAAAGCCGATACAATTTTAAAATCACTTTCTTCTTTTACGCCCCAGAACTTTGAAAATTCTGTTGTCAAGAATCCAATCAAATCTTCTTGTTCAATTTCTGGGATAGCCCTCAGTCTAAGGTTGGTCTCACGATTTTTCAATTCCACCAAAGAGAGATAGGTTTGTTGGTCCCCAATCTGTCTATGCAGAGGCTTGACTTCTGCTTTAACTTCCTCGACTTCTTTCTTAGCTGACGTCGCTATTTGAATGGCTTCCCCAGCTAATTTACGATTCTCTTCTGTTGCACCTTGCAATTTTTCAATTGCTTGTGTGTGTTGGGAAACCTGATCCGTCAATTTCTGAATCGAGGATGTAGCCTGGTCAATTTTAATTGATTGATTATCTACCTTTTGATTTAAGGTTGACAATTGTTCCAGAATTTGTTTCAAAACTGCCTCCGATCCTCCTGTTGCCATATCTTCCTCTTCAGATTCTTTAGGCTTTTCAACTTCTGCTTTCTGTATTGCAAGCACAGCTGGAACCGAAAGTCTGCGTCCCTGAGTCAAAGTTGTTTGTACAAGCTGTGCCTGCTTTTTTGCTTTCTCTTTTTCCTTAGCTTCCTTAGCTTTGGCTGCTCTTGTCTTTCCAGTGCCACTCATCAGTCAATGTTCAAGGTCAAATGTTGTAGTCCCATGGGAAAGACAAGTCCAGTTTAAAAACAATCCAATGAGAGAAAGCAAACAAATAAAGCTGTTCCCAGGCCTTTGTATTCCCAATATCCTCTAGGGGGAGTGCCACCAAAATTCAGCAAGAAGAAGACAACTTTTCCGCCATTAAAGTCCCTATTGTTCCAATTTCAGAAGCACAATAGTTCCAAAGCACTAAAAGAAAAAAGTTCTGCAGAGCACTTTAAAAGTTTAACAAAGTTCCAGCAAGGTGCCTGCAACAATATCCAGTCCAGCTTATTGAGCTCAAAAGTATCACTTTAATATCCCAAAGTATCTAGGAGTTTGTAACAGTTCCGCAGTTAAGTAGCTTCCCCCCGGCAGCCCGACGATTGGAATTAAGTCTCAATAATCCCCAGGCGAGGGGACCGCTCCAAGTTTAATTTTAAAAGTTTACTTACTGACAGTTCTGTATTTCTTCTTTAAAAGTAAGTTCAAAAGTGCACGAAGTCCCACTTTCACTATTCCCCATTCACAGCGCTTTCCGCTCCTCCTGTCCTTTGCTTTGATCTTAAAAGCAGTGCCGGAAGACGGACTTCCTCTTTCTCGTCTCCCGGTTTCAGCCAAATTTTAAATTTATTCCACCGAATTTCAGGTCTTTACTCACGGGTTTGTTGTTTCTGCCTGATGTTGCAAGGAAGAAAGGTCGGCGCTCATTCGTGACAGCCGCGCGGCTTCGCTTCCGCAGAAAGAGCGATGAACTCACAGCACCGCTCACCCTCCTTCACTCCGGAGCCCCTTACGGGGTTCCTTTCGCGAATTCGGGGTCGCTCCAGGTGCCCGCCGAGTCCCACGGCCACGAGCTCACTCTGCTCGTGGTTTGTCTTAGTGGGTTGCCGCTGTGCCGTAGCGAACCAACCCTTTTCTGCGGTGCCCCTCTTCACAGCTCGAAGAGGTCCGCCATCACGGTTTCGCGCCGCCTCCGGAAGTCCCAGTATGGGTTCAAATTGGATGGGGACCACGTGTTGAGATTCCTGCATTGCAGGGGGTTGGACTAGATGTCCCTCAGGGTCCCTTCCAACTCTACAATTCTACGGTTCTTATTGGCTACCAGACACCTGCATCTTTATAATGTCCACTGCACAACCTACTCCTGGATCAAGGCCAAAGTAGCCCTAAGCAACCATCATAATCAAAAGTCAAATCCCTATAAGGTCACCTTCCTTGGTGATAAGAGCAGGAAACACGTTGTGGCATTGTGGGATCCAGCCCTGAAATCTGACTGGGGTTGTTTTGTCTCTTTCTCTTGTCTCTTATGGCCTAGGACCCTCGTACCTATGGGACCACCTCTCCTGGTATGTTCCACGGAGGACCTTACGGTCTTCAAACAAAAACATTTTCGAGGTCCCGGGCCACAGGGAGGTTAGCCTGGCCTCAACCAGAGCCAGGGCCTTTTCGGCCGTGGCCCTGATCTGGTGAAACGCTCTGTCACAAGGGACTAGGGCCCTGCGAGACTTCACATCTTTCCGCAGGGCCTGCAAGACAGAGATGTTCCACCAGGCCTTTGGCCAGGGCACAGCCTGACCCCCCTCCTTTGGTAATCCCCACAGAACTCCAGCCCAATGGTTGCCATGAATTTGATTCTGAATTGATTTTAAAATGAATTGATTTTAGAATGTTGTGTTACTTTTACAGTGGTGCCCCGCAAGACGAATGCCTCGCAAGACGAAAAACCTGCTAGACAAAAGGGTTTTCCGTTTTTGAGTTGCTTCGCAAGGCGATTTTCCCTATGGGCTTGCTTCGCAAGACGAAAACGTCTTGTGAGTCTTGCGATTTTTTTCTGCTCCCCCCCCCTTTTTCTAAGCCACTAAGCCGCTAATAGCCTTTTAGCTGCTAAGCCGCTAAGCCTTTAATAGCCGCTAAGCCGCTAAACCGGTAATAGCGCTAATCCGCTAATAGGGTTGCTTTGCAAGACGAAAAAACCGCTAGATGAAGAGAATCACGGAACGGATTATTTTCGTCTTGCGAGGCACCACTGTATTGTTGTTAGCCACTCTGAGCCTTCGGCTGGGGAGGGCGGGATATAAATAAATTATTATTATTATTATTATTATTATTATTATTATTATTATTATTATTATTATTATTATTTCCTCCTTAGCTTGCTTGCAAACCTGTTGAGTGGCGTCATCAATTCTGGCCTCCGTACCCTCCTGCCTTCAGTGGTGAGTAGCCAATTGTCTACATGTACTGGGGCAAAAGGCTGGCAAATGGTTTGGAAGAATGGAAACTGAAGAGCAAGTAGTTGGGGAAGATCCATGGCTCAGTGGCAGAGCATCTGACATTATTTCCATGTTAATAATGATGATGATGGGGACCCCAAGGGTCATCTGGTCCAGTGTTCTTCAAAGTTGGGTCCCCAGATGTTCTTGGACTACGTCCCATCATCCCTATTGGCAAAGATGCCTGGGAACCCAAGGTTGAAGAACTCTGATCTTGTGATATCTCAGAAGTTGGCATTGTTCTTCTTTGCAGATGTGCCCAGTCTTCCAACTCTGGTTCAATGTTGTCAACATGCAACTCCAAGCTCTCAACAGTAAGTTTCCTTTCTAAACCTTCCTCTCATTTGCAAGCTTGTGGGGAGCTGCTGATGGCGTAATCCTGCCCCATCCCAGCTTCCAATGGACTTTCTCGTGGTCCCCTGCCCTCATTCATGCCTCTCTCCCCTCCCTGTTCAGAATACGCCTCCTTCGGCCTCCTTGGGAAACTCCAGACAGCTCTCTCCAGCGTGCCGATTTCAACGGGACAGTTTTCTGAAATGGACCTGAAGGTGTGTTCTCCACATGCATTGGCTTTCTTGCTCCTCCTGGGGTGCTTCCATGTTCTAAGGACTTCTTCTGCCCAAGCTTCTCTTGGACAAAGCTCCCCTCCCCAGGGACCTCAAGCTTTTACGATTAACCTTAAATGGAGAGAGATATGGATCACAGCTTCCACTTCCATAGACACCCAGGGGTGCATTTCCCACAATCTTGGGGTCTCTGCCTGTCTCCCCATCTCTGCCTCCTCTTTTATAAAAGTGGCCTCATGTGGGGTGTGGAGATGCATGAGATTCAGCCCAAGAACAGAGTGAGTCACACAACTGGCCCAGCTAGTTATATTGTCGACACCAGTGGTTTCCAACCTTTTTGAGTCCACGGCTGCCTTGATCCCTTACAGTAGGTGGAGATTCCCAACTTCCAGCAAGCCCCTTTCGGCACCACTTTTTGCATGTGTGTAAGTGGGAGCACGGGTGGTGCTGTGGGTTAAACCACAGAGCCTAGGACTTGCTGATCAGAAGGTCGGCGGTTTGAATCCCTGCGACGGGGTGAGCTCCCGTTGCTCGGTCCCTGCTCCTGCCAACCTAGCAGTTTGAAAGCACATCAAAGTGCAAGTAGATAAATAGGTACCACTCTGGCAGGAAGGTAAATGACAGTTTTATGTAGTTTGAGGGACGCAGGTGGCACTGTGGGTTAAACCACAGAGCCTAGGGATTGCCGATCAGAAGGTCATGGTTCGAATCCCCGTGACGGGGTGAGCTCCCATTGTTTTGTCCCTGCTCCTGCCAACCTAGCAGTTCGAAAGCACACCAGCACAAGTAGATAAATAGGTACCACTCTGGCGGGAAGGTAAATAGCATTTCCGTGTGCTGCTCTGGTTCGCCAGAAGCGGCTTAGTCATGCTGGCCACGTAACCTGGAAGCTGCACGCCGGCTCCCTTGACCAGTAAAGTGAGATGAGCACCACAACTGGACCTAATGGTCAGGGGTCCCTTTACCCTTTACCTTTAAGTGGGAGCACATGTCTTGACGGGAACCCAAGCAATGACACCGCTTTGCAGGGCCGAGCTGATGCCCCCCCCTTCCCCGAAATTAGTGTGTACAAGGGGGCTGGACAGGCAAAACAAGATTGAGACCAGAAGCAGAAATATTTTGTTATTGCAGGGAAGGAAAAAGAGAAGCACTCAGCACGGGGCACACATGCAAACATGGTCCTTCCGTGATCCAGCAGGCTATTTTTGCATCCTTATGAAGAAAGCAGAACTTTCTTCATGGAACGATCTCTCCCAGTCCCTGGAGGAGTGTGTCATGTTTTATCTGACTCTCTTTGTTCCCCCTTTGCAGGACAAGCCTTTTCCGGGAGCCTTCCTCAAGTGGCTACTCGACTGTAAGTTTCCCCTCCTTCCCACCTTCCCTACAGGTTGCGATTCTTAAGGATCATGATGTTTCCTTTTGCTGGGTTCTGGCGCCTGTCTGGGCCAAAAGCCAGCACAGACAGGATGGAGGCAACCCCATTTATTCACAGATATGTCTGCCTTATTCACATGTGAGGTGAGATGTGGAGGCTTATTTTTTCAGCAAAAGGTGTACACACAGGTGTGACGGGCTAAACCCACTGCTTGGGACCACCTTACCTGGCCGTGCCCAATACCTGCTTCAGGCACTTCCTGTTTCAGATCTGAGCTGGGAGAAAAGGGTTTGCATTAGGGAAGAGAGGAGGGTAATTCTCCACTCACCCATTAAGACTTTTGCATCTGTTTGTGGGTTAAAAAAGGATGGCTTTGGACGTCAACATGGGAAGGAAACATGGCTGCTCCACATTGCAACTAGTTTGACTGCATTTATTTAAGGTAAAGGTACCCCTGCCTGTATGGGCCAGTCGTGTCCGACTCTAGGGTTGCGCGCCCATCTCGCTTAAGAGGCTGGGGGCCAGCGCTGTCCAGAGACACTTCCGGGTCACGTGGCCAGCGTGACGGAACTGCTCTGGCGAGCCAGCACCAGCGCAGCACACGGAAACGCCGTTTACCTTCCCGCTATAAAGCGGTACCTATTTATCTACTTGCACTTAAGAGTGCTTTTGAACTGCTAGGTGGGCAGGAGCTGGGACTGAATGACGGGAGCTCACCCTGCCGCAGGGATTCGAACCGCCGACCATGCGATCGGCAAGCCCTAGGCGCTGAGGTTTTACCCACAGTGCCACCCGCGTCCCTTGCATTTATTTAGTTATTTCATAAAAATGTGTTCACCCTTTGATTATAAAATAAAACCTCCAAGCGTTTTACAAAAGAGATAAAACCACAAAATCATCAGTGGGATGAATAAACAAGAATAACAAATTAAAATAGCAACGGACTGCAAACAGATTAAAACTTGCATTGGCTTTCTAAAGATCCGGGTAGTTCGTCTAAACAGAAAATGTTTTTAGCATGCCCCAAAAGCGAAGGCGCCTGATGACAACAGGCAGGGAGTTCCAAAGTGTAGGTGCTGCCCTTAATTTTAGAAAGGGAGCTCCCAATGTTAAGGATGCAGTTGAGGCTGCAAGGGTGATCACCTATGGACACAACACACCCTTTGATGGCCCAGGAATCAGGCCAACCCCAGCCATGCCAGATCAAATGGGTGGGGGCGGAAGGCGATGGTTGTGCTGCCCGGTTGGGAATCAATAACCAGCTTGCTTCTCTGCAGTTTCCCGTTCTTTTGGTGGACACAAGACTCGCTGATGGGCTTCTGCAAGCATCCGGTGAGTAAAAATCCCCAAGATCTTCTGCTCTCCTGAAACTCTCGCGGCCTCCATTCACAAGGAACCATAGATGGTCACTTCCATCCACGCACCCAAGCACGGATTTTCTGCGCAACCTCAGTGAAGGACTTCCCTTTGCTGCAGGGGCTGCCAGCAACCCACTCCCAGCCTTTAAGCCCCCCATGAAAGGTGGCAGTGTGGGTTATCAGCCCTGAAAACAGCTGGTGTGACAGAACAGGGTCCCGTCAGCCTGTCCCACGATGCGATTGGCCCTGCACTCACTGAACCTGCGACAGGAGGCCCTGCCCCTAAGATGGATCTCCATCTTCTGCAGAAAAAGCTGTTCATTCAGTGCGGGCCAGTGGGGGTGAGAGGGTCGGACTAATAATAATAATAATAATTTATTATTGGTACCCCACCCATCTGGCTGGGTTTCCCCAGCCACTCTGGGCGGCTTCCAACAAAGGTTAAAAATACATCAAAATGTCACACATTAAAAACTTCCCTAAACAGGGTTGCCTTCAGATGTCTTCTAAAAGTCTGGTAGTTGTTGTTCTCTTTGACATCTGGCGGGAGGGCATTTCACAGGGCAGGTGCCACCACTGAGAAGGCCCTCTGCTGGTTCCCTGTAAGCTTGCTTCTTACAATGAGGGAAGCAATGAGGCCAGAAGGCCCTCGGCGCTGGACCTCAGTGTCTGGGTAGAACAATGGGGGTGGAGGCTCTCCTTCAGGTATACTGGACCGAAACCATTTAGGGCTTTAAAGGTCAGCACCAACACTTTGAATTGTGCTCGGAAACGTACTGGGAGCCAGTGTAGGTCTTTCAAGACCGGTATTGTATGGTCTTGGCAGCCGCTCCCAGTCACCAGTCTAGCTGCCGCATTCTGGATTTCCGGTTTCCGGGTCACCTTCCAAGGTAGCCCCACATAGAGCGCATTGCAGTAGTCCAAGCGGGAGATAGCCAGAGCATGCACCACTCTGGCAAGACAGTCTGCGGGCAGGAAGGGTCTCTGCCTGCTTACCAGATGGAGCTGATAGACAGCTGCCCTGGACACAGAATTAACCTGCGCCTCCATGGACAGCTGTGAGTCCAGAATGACTCCCAGGCTGCGCACTTGGTCCTTCAGGGGCACAGTTACCCCATTCAGGACCAGGGAGTCCTCCACACCCGCTCGCCTCTTGTCCCCCCAAAACAGTACTAGGGCCTGACAGAGACCAGGGTTCAAATCCCCACTCATCATGAAGTGCATTGGCTGACCTTGGAAATCAGTCGCTGCCTCTCAGCCTAACCTGCCTCACAGGGTTGTTGTGGGCATTAAATGTGGAGGGGGAGGAGAACCGCACAGGCCCCCTTGGAGAGAAAAAAGGTGGGATCTAAGTGCCATAAATAAGCAATAAATAAACCCTGTCTTCGTGGAGGAGTCTCTTGTTCCTAAAGCTGGACGCATTCCTGATGAATTAACGTTCCTCAGGTTTCAGTCCCCTCCCTGTAATTCGAACCCGCCACTTCACCTGGTGTGCCACTTCACTGAAAGGTGTGCCAATGTTCCCTCTTCTAATCACCTTTTAAAGCATGCAGACACAGCTAAGATGCTCGGCCGCACCTTTGATCTTGTGTTTTCTTTAGGATGAAGCTTGCCAGCAGCTCCTTTGGCTTCTCGGCTCATGACCTGCCTCACAGACCTTTCATTGTCTTCGCAAGGTGCGTCTGGACAAAATCCAGTTTGTGAACAGCGCCCTCCTTGGCAGATGGAACTGAATTGAGGGGTGAATCCTTAACTCATCTCTCCTCATCTTCTCCATGCTGCTGGTGGATGATGTTCCTCAACTTCTCTATGTTGTTGTTGTTGTTTAGTCGTTTAGTCGTGTCCGACTCTTCGTGACCCCATGGACCAGAGCACGCCAGGCACCTCTGTCCTCCACTACCTCCCGCAGTTTGGTCAAACTCATGCTGGTAACCTCGAAAACACTATCCAACCATCTCGTCCTCTGTCGCCCCCTTCGCCTTGTGCCCTCCATCTTTCCCAGCATCAGTGTCTTCTCCAGGGAGTCTTCTCTTCTCATGAGGTGGCCAAAGTACTGGAGCCTCAGCTTCAGGATCTGTCCTTCCAGTGAGCACTCAGGGCTGATTTCCTTAAGAATGGATGCGTTTGATCTTCTTGCAGTCCATGGGACTCTCAAGAGTCTTCTCCAGCACCATAATTCAAAAGCATCAATTCTTCGGCGATCAGCCTTCTTTATGGTCCAGCTCTCACTTCCATACATCACTACTGGGAAAACCATGGCTTTAACTATACGGACCTTTGTTGGCAAGGTGACGTCTCTACTTCTCAAGATGCTGTCTAGGCCTGTCATTGCCCTTCTCCCAAGAAGCAGGCGTCTTTTAATTTCGTGGCTGCTGTCACCATCTGCAGTGATCATGGAGCCCAAGAAAGTAAAATCTCTCACTGCCTCCATTTCTCCATTTCCTGGAGGAGGAACCGGCAAGCCACTCCAGTATCCTTGCCAAGGAAACTCCATGGACAAAGACAACTTCTCTATAGCAGCCCCCAAAATGCCAGGAGACCATATTCTCCCTTGAACTTGCATATACCTTGGCCAGCCTTCCCCAACCTGATGCTCTCAAGATATTTAGGATATTTACAACTTTCAGTCCCAGCCAGTGCAGGTGAGCTGGGAATTGTAGTCAGGGAGGTCCTTAGCTCAGCACCTGCCTTGCAAGCAGAAGGTTCCAGGGTCTACCCCAGACAGCATCTCTAGGCAGGCTTGGAAGAGACTTCTTCCTGAAATCCTGGAAAGCTACTGAGCTACATGGCTGGTGGTCTGAGTCTGCATAAAGTTTCCTATGTAGTCCAAAACATATTGAGGGCACCAGGTGGAGAAAGACTTGGGTAGACCAGAGTGATTTGGTCAAACACCCAGAGTGAATGGTACAGGTTCAATCCAAACCCCTAAGATTTGGCTACAGGTCCCAATTTGTCCATGAACCCTCTGTGTGGTCTTGAGCAAGTCCTTGCTCTTGGCCTCAGTTATTCAGTCTGCAGCATGGGGAGAATCGAAGCCTACAGGGCTGGTGTGAGGATGAAGGAGACCAGCTGGTGTTGCTGGCTGCCCTGAACGGTGACCACAAACAAAGGCGAAAGAAATGTGAACCAGTAGCTCGTGCCCTTAGATATGGGGTCACAAACATCCAGCAAGGCATCGTTGCTTATTCTGGAGAGTTGCAGAAGACCCTGGCTGCTGATCAGACCCAAGGGAGTCCAGTGGGTTTCTTCAATTAACATACAGTACCATGGTGGTCTTTACTTGGTCAGAACAACAGTGGCTGCTGGGGAACCCCCCAAAATGGAGCCCGTGACCCTATCAATTACACAGCCTTGCTTTAGCTCCACACATGCATTGAAATTAAGTCACGTTCTCTGAGACAAAGCATGCCTACCTTCTCAGAGCCTGATGCCCAATTCAGCAATATGAGGCTAGCTCAAGGCCAAGTTTTCCCTGCTTCCATAATACGGTCTCAGCAAGCAGATTCTCCTAACAGCATCATTTCACAAACTCTTTGTTCTACATCTCTTCACATCTAGGCTCTATCGAAGCATGTACTAGAATTCCCGCTGCAGGGAATTCTAGTCCATCCCTCGTGTATCTCAGTGGGCTGCCAGGATGCCTTCCCTGGGAGGTGGACAAGATGGCCATGATCCCAAGGCCACTCTCTCTTCAGATGTGGGTTTCAACTTTCTCATGAGATAGCTCCCTAGATGTGGACCAGGGAAGCTTTACTTCTGCCCCAGTTATCAGGTGGGTGTCTTAGTTGCTGAGGGCAAAAAGACTTTAAAGAATATCTACTGCAGCTAATTATTGTTATTAATAGAATTTCTATACTGCCCTTCATCTGAGAATCATGGGGCAGTTTACAATATAAAAACATAGGCTTGTTTTCATTTCCTTGAGGTCTATCAGCACAAAAAGATCAGATAAGAGCAAGGATGTGAATTAGGTATCTTTTCAATTATAACATTAATTCAGTTCTGCAAGGGACACAAATTACTCGCATAAAAATTGCCGGTGTGAGGAGACAACATCTCCTACTTAGACAAAAACCAGAACTCCCTAGAGAGAAAGAAAACCGTTGCTTTAGGGACCCAGAACAATTAATTGATTGGAAGGGTTGACAGGTAATCAATTTGTAGCCTGACTGAGGAACATAAAAACCTAGACCTGTAGAAATGCTTGCTCAGTTGTCCGTTTGATCATGCAAGTATTCAGGCATTTTCTAATTAAGAATTAAAAATGTGCAATCGTTAAAATTCAGCCGTGCATAAAAATCTATTAATTTTGTAAAATATAAAGCACTGAACTCACCCATATCTAACTTTAAAAATCCAATTTAAGAAGTCCTCCAGTTAGCTGAATATTGGGTTTTTGGGGTGAATACTAAGAAGACAGAATCCTATAGGCTTATACCCCCCCTTCTGCATTTCCTGCATATCTCTCTTTCTCTCTGGGGGGCTCAAGTCCTGTCCGTGGGGTTCCAAGGAGCCCAGACAATGATCTGCTTAGCTTCAATGTGGTCACCACATCATGTGCCTTTGGACTATGGGTGCTATTCAGTGTTCCTCATGCTCAGAGTAGAACCACTGAAATCAGTCGCACCCATTGACTTCCGTGGACCTACATGACTGTGGCTTACACCCACATACATGCCTACTTGGAAGTTTGAACAACTTAAATGTTCTATAGACTTGGGGCTGATCCCGACTAACTTATGTGCCGCACTTCCCAGGCACAGATCTGTGTTTTCCAGGTCTGTGTCTTCCACCACCACTTCCCCCAGGAAAACTGGCTGCTTATTGCTGAAACAGAACAAACATCAATCGAGTTTTCTGTGGGTTGCTGTTTGTTCTGATTCAGCAGGTTTTCCTGGAGGACAAAAAAATATGCTTGGATACAGACCTGGAAAGCATAGAGCTGTGTCTGGAAAGTGTGGCACAAAAGGAATCTGGATGAGCCCTTGCCATAGCTGTCAAGCGTCCCTTATTTGGCGGGACAGTCCCTTATCCCAGCGCCATGTCCCGCTGCTGTCCCTTATTGATGAGGCTTCGTTTGGCTGCTGGCTGGGCTTTCTGCCTTTGGCTCAGAGGGGCTCAGAAGTTGAACATACCTGTGCCCGGAAAATCCTTTGTTTTGGCTGCTGATCCCTTATTTTCGAGGCTGCTGGTCCCTTATTTTCAAATCTGTAAGTTGACAGCTATGGCCCTTGCTCTTGGGGAAATGTGTAAAGGATTGCAGCCTTAACCAACATTAAGGAATGAACAGTGGAAGACTTGCTTTGGACAAAGAACTTCCCAGATCTGATCTTTGGCATAACTAGTTAGGGAGACGAAAGACCCCTTTCTGGTGCCCTGAAGAGCTTCTGTCTACTTTTGCCAAGGTATTGCCCTCCAGATGTTTTGCATCACAACTCCTGTCAGCCCCTGAGAACACGCCTTCATCGTCCTTTTCTTGCCAAGTTAAGACTTTTTTTTTTTTAATGTTCCAAAGCTTTTCAATTTGCAATTGGATCTTGCTGCTTGTGTTATGCTGCCTTTTGTCATTTTGTGGCTTTTTGCTTCTGCTGTTTTATTTTGTCCTTATATTCTTTATTATTTTCATCTTCCATGAACTGCCTCAAGGATATGATTGATCAGGCTAGAACCTAGAGCAAAACACTTTCCTCGCTTCATGTTCAAAGTGCTCTTATCACTTTCAAAGCTATTTCCTTTGGTCACGTTTCTACTTACGATTCTGTGTTGCCATGAGTCACAAGAGAGCCAATTATTCATAATAGGTCTTGATTTTCCTTTAAATTAGTTGCGGTACAACTGTAACAGGTGTAGGTTTGTTTTGTAAGGAGCTATATATAAATACTTTATGCTATTAATTTCCTACTATGTGTTCATTAGTAAGAATGTGTAAAAAAATTTTTTTTCACTAGATCAAGTCCATCATTTTTGTTGCATTAATTAGTTTGAAATGGAATTTGGAATAAATGCACAATTAATTCCTACTGTTTTGAATGTCATCATGTGATTATCCCCCTTAGTGGGTCATGCAAACCACTGCTCTGAATAATGCCTTTCGTAGGGTAGAGGGCACAAGGGGTCAGAGTCATCCAAAAAGTGTGGGAAATACTGTCTTAAATGTATATAATAAATAAATAAGCTGGACCTGAGTTGGCATAAGCAGTTTCCTATGTTCTTAATTCTCTCCCCAATTCAAGTAGGCATTTTTTGTTCCTTCTACAATTTGAATGAAGTTATGCAATTGCATGTGTCCCACCTTTGTGGCGTCCTTTATGAGTCTTCTCTCTCAGCAGTTTGATGTGCCACGACTGTATCCTCGTCACAGTGTAAACCGAGACACAAGCCAAGGGGCCGATTGAGTTACCCGTTTTTGTGGCTAGACAATAACTGCTGGCGATAATCTGCAAATGGCATGAGAAGGACCTGGCACCTCCAAAGGGCAAAAGCATTACCGTCTTGGGAGCCTGACCACTATCTAATGACCGCAACGCAGGGAAATGGCGCTCCCAGAAGGAGATGGTTTTGTCTTTGGGGCCACGCTGTGTTTGCGTAGCTTGAAGGAGAAAAGCCAAAATCATGGTTTAGTGCCTTTAAATATTTGTTGTTCTGAGAAAACCCTCCGCAGCCTTCTATTATGGGGAAAGATGAGTATCTCTAGGGCGGCCGCAGGATAAAGAAAAACCAAAAGCAAACAGATTTCATTTCAGAGGAGAAGAAAGGAAGAAAGGTTCTGAGTTGAAGAGAGGCCAGCTTCAGATGTTCATGATGGAGACCTCAGTGCTCTTGACACTGATACATATCACTACATGGAATCATAACATTGTTGAGCTGGAAGGGACACGGAAACATTTAGTGGGGAGGGTGCTGTGGCTCAATGATGGAGTGGTGTTTTTGAGGCTGGAAGTCATAGCTGTCAACTTTTCCCTTTTCCTGTGAGGAATCCTATTCAGAATAAGGGACAGCTATGCTGGATGAAATATACTCAGAGTTGAGAGTGGATTTCATGCTCTTTATTCAGCTCCTAGTAGTGAGGAGGAATGGAAGTTCCCCCAGAATGTCTGCTTTATATACATTATTTACACAATGGGCCCCACATGATTGGCTAATTCTGGGATTTTCCTGTTGGCCAATCAGGTTGCGGATTCACTTCCACCTGGAGTTGGATTGGGTGGCTCCTGCGGACCAATCAGACTGCTGCATTCTGCATCCTATTTTTTCTAGGACCA
>JAXCMG010000097.1:961176-1000309 GCA_034642415.1 Podarcis siculus | reverse complement strand
TGCATTCTGCATCCTATTGTTCTAGGACCAATCAGGCTGCTGCATTCAGAATCCTATTGTTCTAGGGCCAATCAGGCTGCTGCATTCTGAATCCTATTGTTCTAGGCCCAATCAGACTGCTGCATTCTGGATCCTATTGTTCTAGGACCAATCAGGCTGCTGCATTCTGAATCCTATTGTTCTAGGACCAATTAGACTGCTGCATTTTGTAAGTACATAACACTGGAAGTTCAACCAGTCCCCAACTTCTGCAGTTGAATCTCAGCATTGTAGCGTTGGCCCTGGGCTTTAGGGGGGCTCCACAGGACGTCATAATGATGACACGGTGAATTGAGCAGAATGGAAAGCAAGGGGCATCAGATATTGGCTTCACACAGGATGCTGCTGAAATGTGGAAGACCAAAGACCTCCCCTGTCTGTCTCCAGGGTCAGAGGCAGCAATGCTTCTCAATAACCCTTGCAGAAAACTGTGGGATTGGAGAGTGTTGTCCTGCTAGCAGGAGAGTTTTCCACGAGGATCTGGGTGGCCACTGGGAGAAGAGGATACTAGCCTTGGGTAGGCTGTGGGCCTGATGCATCAGGAACTTCTTATGTTCTTAGCATGATCCAAGCATGAAGGAGCGTCTCTACCCCCATCGTCCAGTGCAGACACTGAGGTCCAGCTCTGAGGGCCTTCTGGCGGTTCCCTTGCTGTGAGAAGCCAAGTTACAGGGAACCAGGCAGAGGGCCTTCTCGTTGGTGGCTCCCGTCCTGTGGAACACCCTCCCACCAGATGTCAAAGAGAACAACAACTACCAGACTTTTAGAAGACATCGGAAGGCAGCCATGTTTAGGGAAGTTTTTAATATTTAATGCTGCATTGTTTTTAACACTCGATTGGGAGCCTCCCAGAGTGGCTCCCAGAGTGGCTGGGGAAACTCAGCCAGATGGGTGGGGTATAAATAAATTATCATCATCATCATCACGTCTTGGACACATGATCCAAGATCATGCCCCACAACTCTCTCTGACAGCTCAGGGGTCCTTTTGAGCCACATGCCAAGAGAGACTCTTAGAGTTTGCATCAGCCTTGGTTTAGCAAAACACCCTGGGCAGCCTTTGCCCTGTTGGCATATCAGATTCTTCCTGGTCTCTGCGATTAGTTTCAGTCAACGATTGAGGACAAAAGGCTATGCAATGGGAAGAGCGTTCAAGGGAGGTCACGGCCAGTGTGCGCAACCATCACGCCACTTTAAAAATGTTCTTCTGCTTGCCAGATATTAACAAAAGAAGGGAAAGGGGAAAGGAAACCACAAACCAAAGAAGGTTATTTGATGAACCGAGAGATACTGAGCCAATTGCGTTCTTGGAAGGAAGTGTCAGTGATGTGTCTGACAGGGGGAGATAATTTCTGCTGGGGTGCCAAAAAGGTCTTTTTAATGCTAACATTTATATCAGGATCAGTTAATGGAACAGTCCCTTACGGAAATAAGGGCTCCTTGGTTAATACAAGAATGGTTCTACTGGACCACAAACCAAGCTTAGTCTAGCCCAACACTCTCGCCCCAGATGCATCTAGGGAGGCTGCAAACAGTTCCCAAAGGTCTGCAAGGTGTAAATTCACAGATTTTCTGCCCCTGAACATGGAGGTCCCTGAAGTGTAGGTGGCTTCTCACGAGGCAAGACACAGCGATCACAGCCAGAACCTTTACTGAACTACATAATAATAATAAAAATTTATTTATATCCCGCCCTCCCCAGCCAAAGCTGGGCTCAGGGCGGCTAACATCAATAAAATAATACAACATTGTAAAATCAATTCATTTTAAAACCAATTCAAAATCAAATTCAGGACAACCATTGGGCTAGAGTTCTATGAGGATTACCAAAGGAGGGGATCAGACTGTGCCTTGGCCAAAGGCCTGGTGGAACAGCTCCATCTTGCAGGCCCTGCGAAAAGATGTCAAGTCCCGCAGGGCCCTAGTCTCTTGTAACAGAGCGTTCCACCAGATCGTGGCCATGGCCAAAAAAGCCCTGGCTCTGGTCGAGGCCAGCCTAACCTCCCTGTGGCCTGGGACCTCCAAGATGTTTTTGTTTGAAGACTGTAAGGTCCTCCTTGGGACATACCAGGAGAGGCGGTCCGGTGGGTACAAGGGTCCTAGACTGTATAGGGCTTTAAAGGTCAAAACCAGCACCTTAAACCTGATCCTATACTCCACCGGAGCCAGTGCAGCTGGTATAGCACCGGGTGAATGTGATCCCGTGGCGAGGACCCCGTAAGGAATCTTGCCGTGGCATTCTGCACCCGCTGGATTTTCTGGGTCAGTCTCAAGGGTAGCCCCACGTAGAGTGAGTTACAATAATCCAGTCTGGAGGTGACCGTCGCGTGGATCACAGTGGATCATAACTGGGAAACAGGGGCAAAGCAGCTGCTTATATACATTCCTGAAAGTCTGGGCCACTCCCACTCCCAACATGATTGGCTGTCTAAACTTCCAAGCTACGAATCACGACTCAGAGTTTAAGGACCAATGGAGAGGCCCAAATCCTGAAATGTTCTGTGACTGCACATTCATGTCTCGAATCAGAACACAGGAGCCCAGAATCCTTAGTCCAGACCCAAGCTCAGGCAAACACAGACCAATGAATACATAACAGTCCCATTCATGGTTCACCACCACATCAACCATCTAAGCTTCTAAGCTTCTGGCCATGGAAGGACCTTGCGGTAATAATAATAATAATAATAATAATAATAATAATAATAATAATATATAATTTATACCCCACCCATCTGGCCGGGTTTCCCCAGCCACTCTGGGCGGCTTCCAACAGAACACTAAAATACAATAACCTATTAAATACTAAAAGCTTCCCTAAACAGGGCTGCCTTCAGATGTCGTCTAAAAGTCTGGTAGTTGTTTTTCTCTTTGACATCTGGTGGGAGGGCGTTCCACAGGGCGGGCGCCACTACCGAGAAGGCCCTCTGCCTGGTTCCCTGTAACATGGCTTCTCGCAGTGAGGGAACCGCCAGAAGGCCCTCGGAGCTGGACCTCAGTGCCCGGGTAGAAAGATGGAGGTGGAGACGCTCCTTCAGGTATACTGGACTGAGGCCATTTAGGGCTTTAAAGGTCAGCACCAACACTTTGAATTGTGCTCGGAAATGTACTTTTTTAAGGAGCTCTCCCCCTAAATTTGTTGGCCTAGAGATAGAAAGAAGATAAAGTCCCTACCAAAGAAGAATGGCAGATCAAGTTGATGGATTATGCCGAAATGGCTATAAAATGACTGGAAGAATCAGAAATAACAATAATAATAATACCTTTATTGTCAATGTACAACCTGTGTACAATGAAACGGTAAGACCAGGAATCAGGAAGACCAAATTTTTAATAAGGAATGGAGGAAATTTATAACTTGTCTTAAATACCATTGAAAAATCAGTTAAAATCATTAGTAGGATTGGAATATCACTTGTAGTTTAATGGTGAAGTTTGCACACAGTGGAGGGGTAAAAAGATTTGTGTTGTCATAAAAGATGCAGGAGGAAATGATTAACAAGAGAACCCACACAGGGCAGGAGGGAAGTCCAAGAGAAAAGGTTTGGGAACCACTGATCTAAACAAAAGGAAGTCCACCCACATCTTTAAAAACTCAGGCCCTTCTCCCTAAGCGTCCAGGGGTGTTTGAATAAGATGGTTTCCCCAGTAGTGATGTATGGAAGTGAGAGCTGGACCATAAAGAAGGCTGATCGCCGAAGAATTGATGCTTTTGAATTCTGGTGCTGGAGGAGACTCTTGAGAGTCCCATGGACTGCAAGAAGATCCAACCTCTCCATTCAGAAGGAAATCAGCCCTGAGTGCTCACTGGAAGGACAGATCCTGAAGCTGGGGCTCCAAGACTTTGGCCTCCTCATGAGAAGAGAAGACTCCCTGGAAAAGACCCTGATGCTGGGAAAGATGGAAGACACAAGGAGAAGGGGACAAAGGAGGACGAGACAGTGGGACAGTGTTCTTGAAGCTACCAGCATGAGTTTGACCAAACTGCGGGAGGCAGTGGAAGACAGAAGTGCCTGGCGTGCTCTGGTCCAGGCGGTCACGAAGAGGCGGACACGCTTTAATGACTAAACAACAACAAATGGACAGACACATTTTTCTAAATTCCAAGTACATACATCATTGGCAAATGTAGAAAGAAATTTGAATGTCCGCTTACCTCTGGGTGAATGCATGAAGCATAATGGACCCAGAGGTCAGCTTACTGAATCCAGTTCCATTTGAAGTTGAGGATATATTAACACCCCAACACCCCTTTTCTTCATTAGGAAACCGTTGGCAGAATATTGACAGACCCAACACAGCCTGTGAGGACCAGAAAGCGAAAGAGGCACAACTCAGGGGCAGAAGAAATGAAGAAGCCATCCAGACTCACAACTCATTTGAGCCCTTCTGGGCAAACTAGGCCAGCTGGGACTCACAATTCCCAAAGGTACACAAATTTGGGCCAGTGGGTACCCAGTTTCTTATTCATGATGTTTTCAAGCAGAGATTTGATGGCCATCTGTTCTGGATGCTTTAGCTGAGATTCCTCCATTGCAGCAAATGGGGCTGGAGGGTCTTTTCCAACTCTACGATCTATGAATCTATGAGATTTCAGCTAAGCCATAAGCAGAAGCTTCGTCTTGCCAGAAATCCCCAAACACAGTCCTGGTTCGGGACTTACTTTTGAACTTGACACCTGCTCGCTGGGATGATCAATATTTGTTTATTTGGGAGGATTCAACCTATAGACAAATATTTGGTGATTGGTAACAGCGGAAGCCATTGCACGGGCCCTCGCTTTTCCTCCTTGGTGGGGTATATAAATGCCACCCACTTTTCGTGAGACAGACGGAGGAGAAAGTGAGGGAGACAAGACTTTCTACGCAACCTAGGTAAGAAAGGTCCGCGTCCACAAAAAGTGGCAGATTGTCACTCAGGGCTGGGAAAAATATTCCTCAGTCATGCTAAGTGGAAGAATTCCACTTGCTTAATTGTGTTGCTTTGGTGTGGCATTGGAGGGGGGCATTCCAGATTTGCATAATACAAAGATATGGGACACCAGGGGGTCATCTAGTCTGACCCACTCTGGAACAGCAGAAAACAAGCCTGCCTCTCCTCCTCCTCCCTCTCTCTTCTGTTTCTTATCACACCGACGCCATCCTTTTCAACAGGTCCAAGGACAGAAGATGTTTCCGGTTTTGGCCCTCGCCATCTTCTGCAGCCTCCTGGCCCAGAACACCCAAGGATATGCCAGCCCTCAGGCCGTTGTCAATCTTGGCCCAGAAATGCTTCAGCGCCGTAAGTCAAGGGTTTGTGCAAGGGGCTCTGGGGGCTCTTCCCTGACCCTGCCTGGCGCTGCTTCTCTTTGCTGCATTGAGCCAGACAGCACATGGGTGCTCTGCACATTGCAATCCAACGCCCGTTTTCTCTCCGCATGTACAAGCCTCAGCCGAGACAAGTCTGCGCCCCTTAGCCCTCAGCTTCCAAGCAGGAGCTAAGAAGTGCCTGAGCCACTGCCTCCATTCATATTCAGGAATTGGCTGCATTTATTAGGAAAAGGAGGGACGTGGGTGGCGCTGTTGGTTAAACCACAGAGCCTGGGACTTGCCGATCAGAAGGTTGGCGGTTCGAATCCCCGCGACGGGGTGAGCTCCCGCTGCTCGGTCCCTGCTCCTGCCAACCTAGCAGTTTGAAAGTGCAAGTAGATAAATAGGTACCGCTCCGGTGGGAAGGTAAACGGCGTTTCCATGCGCTGCTCTGGTTCGCCAGAAGCGGCTTAGTCCTGCTGGCCACATGACCCGGAAGCTGTATGCCGGCTCCCTCGGCCAGTAAAGCGAGATGAGCGCCACAACCCCAGAGTCGGCCACAAATGGACCTAATGGTCAGGGGTCCCTTTACCTTTTTACCTTTATTAGGAAAAGGACTTCCTTCTTTTGCATTGTATACCTGACTCCTGGCTGTAGACATAATTTTCACTTGAGCAACGATGGTTAAAATCGTTTTTAACCTCTCCTTTTTAAACTGCTTGGTCTACACAAGAGGGTGGCATTCCCCTCTCTAAAAAGTTTGGCAACTGCCGCTCTAGGTTCTCAAGCCCATGAGCAGAATAATCCCTCTGACCCCATCAATCTCTAACCTGCCCTTTTCACATTGGCTTTCAGTGATTTCCCATCGGTTGGACAGCCAGGCTCTGGTCGGCCGTCTCCAGAATTTGCCCCTCCAGAGCATCTTGCAAGGCGGTTCCGGCGGATTGCTGGGCCTGGGAAACCTCCCCATCCTCGGAGGCCTGGTGGACGGGCTTCTGGGCAACATCTTGGGGTGAGCTGTGGGGTGTGACAGCCGGAATCTGGAGTGCGCTACCAAAAAAATACAACTTAAAATGTTGCGCCTTCTCTGCAAGGTCCAGAGTTTGGCTACAGGAGAACGGGCCTTTTCTGTGGTGGCTCCCCATCTGTGGGATGCTCTGCCCAGAGAAACTTGCCTGGCACTGTCCTTGAGGCACCAGGCAAGAGCATAATTCTTTACCCAGGGCTTCAACCATTAAATAATCTATGGTCTGTTAAAGCTGGGGACACGGGGGACCGTTGTTATGATTTTATTATTATGCCGTCTGTTATTACGCTGTTTATTATCATTTATTTCTGTGCTCCGTAAAATGCGTTCTAAATGTTGTGCCCTTCCCATTCTGAGCAGGGTGAAGATCAGAAACATAGAGCTTCTCCGACTCGACATCCGTTTGGATGAGGTAGCAAAGCACATTATTGTGACCGTCCCAGCAGATGTGGAGATTGAAATAAATCTGTGAGTGCTTCCCTAAGGTTCTTTTGAGGGTGGAACAGGACACAGGCGGGCTGATGGGGGAGCCTGGGTTTCAAAGAACGCTGTAAGATCAGTGCATTCCAACACAGAAAGGTTTGTGGATTCCGTCCCTTGTTGTTGTTTAGTCGTTTAGTCGTGTCTGACTCTTCGTGACCCCCTGGACCAGAGCACGCCAGGCACTCCTGTCTTCCACTGCCTCCCGCAGTTTGGTCAAACTCATGCTGGTAGCTTCGAGAACACTGTCCAACCATCTCGTCCTCTGTCGTCCCCTTCTCCTTGTGCCCTCCATCTTTCCCAACATCAGGGTCTTTCCCAGGGAGTCTTCTCTTCTCAGGAGGTGGCCAAAGTATTGGAATCTCAGCTTCAGGATCTGTCCTTCCAGTGAGCACTCAGGGCTGATTTCCTTCAGAATGGATACGTTTGATCTTCTTGCAGTCCATGGGACTCTCAAGAGTCTCCTCCAGCACCAGAATTCAAAAGCATCCATTCTTCGGCGATCAACCTTCTTTATGGTCCAGCTCTCACTTCTCACTTCCATACATCACTAATTCCGTCCCTAAGACCTTGCAAAGCCGCCATCACCAAGGATGAAGAGGAACCTACGGAGCTGCCATGTACCATTGACCCACCTAGCTTAGTATTGTCTACACTGACTGGCAGCAGCAATGGCTCTCCAGGTTGCAGACAGCGGCTGCCTCCCAGGCCTGCCTGGATTGAGCCTTCTGCATGCGGAGCAGGTGTTCCACCACTGAGCTACCCTTTGGGTCACAAGCCAAAAGAAGCAAGCCAAGTATGCCCTGGAGGACACAGTTGTACCAGGAAAAGGTCTCCCAGTTGTGCTGCAAGGAAAACGGCGTGCTTTGTCAAATGTCTAGATTTTAGAGAATCTTAGTAGAGTTGGGAGGGACTCCAAGGGTCATCTAGACCAACCCCCACAAAGCAGGAATTTCAACAAGAGCATTCCTGACAGATGGCCCTCGGAGGTGGTGTCTTACCTAAAGTATGTCTTAACGCCCCTTTCCTTCCCCGTTTTTAGGCCACTCAATCTAGGCAGGCTCCTTCACGTGAAGCTGTACCTGGACATCCAGGTTGCAGTTCGAATCCTGACAGACCCAGTGAGCGGCCATGTGAAACTGGTTGTCGGAAATTGCCACAATAACCCTGGCCACCTTAGAATCACCCTCCTCAACAAGTGAGTATGGAGTCATAGAACTGGATAGATGACGATCCTTTTGGATAAAAAAGGAGACTGGGAAGAAAGGTGGTGGCCTTCAAAATCAAAGAAAGGTCAAGCTGGGGGGGTGCTATCATTCAGCCCCCTGCAACACAGGAATCAAGGACTCCTCTGTTCCTTTCTGCATCAGTTGCCTTAGATCATGGGTAGGCAAACTAAGGCTCGGGTTCCGGATCTAGCCCAA
Source organism: Podarcis siculus (assembly GCA_034642415.1). Taxonomy (NCBI): domain Eukaryota; kingdom Metazoa; phylum Chordata; class Lepidosauria; order Squamata; family Lacertidae; genus Podarcis; species Podarcis siculus. The sequence goes on along the minus strand of JAXCMG010000097.1, from coordinate 992,052 downwards.
TCACCTTCTAAATCTGGCCCGCATACGGTCCAGGAATCAGCGTATTTTTACATGAGTAGAATGTGTCCTTTTATTTAAAATGCATCTCTGGGTTATTTGCGGGGCATAGGAATTCGTTTTTCTTCTTCTTAGTTTTTCAAAATATAGTCCGGCCCCCCACAAGGTTTGTGGGACAGTGGACCGGCCCCCTGCTGAAAAAGTTTGCTGACCCCTGCCTTAGATAGCCACTCCTCTTTGCCTAACAGTAGAGCCGGCGCTGTTCTGTCCCCGCTGCCCCATACCTATTACAGGGCAAATATGACCATGGGGGGGGGGCGTCCCTGCTGAACTCACACACAGGCTCCTTGGGCAGTGCAGAATCTCGACCACACAGGCTCCCTGACGCAGATGTTTGCAGAGGGATGTGGGGACTGACCCCCTGCTGTGACAGAGGGGTCAGAGCAGCACACATGTCCCTGCCCTGACACGTTCTCCCTTCGTTCCAGCAAAGCACCTCTTCTCCACACCGTTAATAACCTCCTGCGAGCAGTGACCGACATTCTGGAGAAGACAGTCCCACATCTGCTGCAGAAAGAGGTGAGTCGTGAGCGGCTTCCTTCTGGTCCACTTGCGGGGCACAAAGGCCAGTGGTCCTCCTGGGGTCTGGCTTGCTGAGATGCTCCTGAACTGCGCATGAGAGCAACGTGCATGCAGACACACTCCATTGTGAGCCCCTGAGAATGGCTGTTCTCCCTTGTCAATCACCTGAGTGGTTTTCTCCCCCCCCCCCTTTTGTTTTTTTGGCAGCTCTGCCCACTTGTCAACATGCTGCTAGAAGATGTGCTGAATTTGCTCCAAGGTGAGAGTCTTCTGCATTCATCTCCTCCGTCTCCCTTTTCCTTATCCCCAAGCACTTCTGCGGGAAAGTGTTGTGGAAGACAGAGGCCACAGCCACATCATAATAATAATAATAATAATAATAATAATAATAATTTATTATTTATACCCCACCCATCTGCATAGCTGTCAACTTTTCCCTTTTTTAAAGGGAAATTCCCTTATTCCAAATAGGATTCCTCGCAAGGGAAAAGTTGACAGCTATGCCCATCTGGCTGGGTTTCCCCAGCCACTCTGGGCGGCTTCCAACAAAATATTAAAATACAATAGTCTATTCAACATTAAAGCTTCCCTAAACAGGGCTGCCTTCAGATGTCTTCTAAAAGTCTGGTAGTTGTTCTTCTCTTTGACATCTGGTGGGAGGGCGTTCCACAAGGCGGGTGCCACTGCCAAGAAGGCCCTCTGCCTGTTTCCCTGTAACTTGGCTTTGGTCCAGTATACCTGAAGGAGCATCTCCACCGCCATCATTCTGCCCGGACACTAAGATCCAGAGCCGAGGGTCTTCTGGTGGTTCCATCGTTGCGAGACGCAAAGCTACAGGGAACCAGACAGAGGGCCTTCTTGGTAGTGGCACCCACCGTGTGGAACGCCCTCCCATCAGATGTCAAGGAAATAAGCAGCTATCTTATCTTTAAAAGACATCTGAAGGCAGCTCTGTTTAGGGAAGTTTTTAATACAGTGGTACCTGGGGTTAAGTACCTAATTCGTTGCGGAGGTCCGTTCTTAACCTGAAGCACCACTTTAGCTGATGGGGCCTCCCGCTGCTGCCGAAGCACGATTTCTGTTCTCATCCTGAAGCAAAGTTCTTAACCCACGCGACTATTTCTGGGTTAGCAGAGTCTGTAACCTGAAGCATCTGTAACCTGAGGTACCACGGTATTTAATGCTGTATTGTTTTTAACACTCGATTGGGAGCCGCCCAGAGTGGCTGGGGAAACTCAGCCAGATGGGCGGGGTATAAATAATAAATTTATTATTATTATTATTATTATTATTATTAAACAGAGCAGACAGCAACAAGAAACTCTGGACTCCATCCACACACTGTGAAATTGGTTCACTTCCACCAGTCTTGCCTGAAGTGTATCCCCCCCTCCAGCCTCTCACCTGAGTTGACGATTTCCCCCTCTGCCCTTCTCCCCCAGGCTCCTCGTCCTCCTATGTGCACGGAGACATGATCCAGCTGCGACCCTCGTCCACCTCTCTCCGCAACGGAGTCATGCAAATTGGCTATGAAGTAAATCAGGGCTGGTTACTGCCGGGGGTGGGGAGGCCAGGAGCGTCTCGCCAGGAGGGGTCCAGGATGTGGCCCTCACTGCCATTCTTCCTCTGGGACCTTTGCTTTTTCCTCCACGTTGCTTTGCTAATCTATATCTTTTGAATCATCAAAAAATGCAATGCCCTGTGGAGATTTGAGCTCTGGTCTCCTTGGCCCATGTTCAATGGAGGATGTGGGTGATGCTGGCCTCAATCTAACAAGTTGTAGCTGTCACTCAACCACTTTGATTGGCAGAAATGGCGCTATTAGAGGGGCTGTGTAAGACCCTTTCCACATGGGTAAGAACTCGATCTTTTAGTGTAGCCGCACCTACACTTTGGAACTCCCTGCCTATTGACGCCAGACAGGCACTTTCACTGTACATTTTTGGGTGCCTGCTAAAAACGTTCTTAGGGACGTGGGTGGCGCTGTGGGTTAAACCAGAGAGCCTAGGACTTGCTGATCAGAAGGTCGGTGGTTCGAATCCCCGTGACGGGGTGAGCTCCCGTTTCTCGGTCCCTGCTCCTGCCAACCTAGCAGTTCGAAAACATGTCAAAGTGCAAGTAGATAAATAGGTACCACTCCAGCGGGAAGGTAAATGGCGTTTCCGTGCGCTGCTCTGGTTCGCCAGAAGCAGCTTAGTCATGCTGGCCACATGACCCGGAAGCTGTACGCCGGCTCCCTCGGCCAATAAAGCGAGATGAGCACCGCAACCCCAGAGTCGTTCGCGACAGGACCTAACGGTCAGGGGTCCCTTTACCTTTACCAAAAAACATTCTTGTTTAGACAAGCCTGCCCAGAAAAGCAAGCTTAAGTCTACTGTTGTTTTAACTTTTCAAAAACCTTAAATTATCGTTGTTTGTTTTCTTATTGCTTCACTTTTTCTGCAGTCAAACAGTGCGTAATTTTTTAATGAAATGAATGCATAAAATAAAACTCTCTGCCCTGCCTCCTCTGTAGGAGACAGTGTGCCTCTCAATGCCCAAGTGGGGAGAGTCTGGCTGTTGCACTAAGAACCTAAGAAGGGCTGGTTGCTGGATCAGGCCAGTGGGGGCCCATCTAGCCCAGGATCCTGTTCTCGCAGTGGCCAACCGGATGCCTCAAAGGGGAAATTGCAAGCAGGATCTGTGTGTTAGAGTAGCACTCTCCATGTCCTTCTGAATGCTATTCAGAAGCATTCCTGGAAAACTTCCATTGCTGCAAAAGTTGGGGTCCCCTCCACACCTGCTGGCAACTTATGACCATGTATAGGATGCCCAAATTTGGAGAATGAACTTGCAATTCATGTGTCGGGGTTAGGCCCACTTGGACTGGGCTCAGATAGATCCTGTTTGCTCTTTCGGCTTGTCTTTCCTTTCTAGGGCACCGTCCGCCTGCCTGGAGGGCAGAACTACATCGTCCCCTCTGGCACCGCCCCCCTTCCGCATGCGCCCCTGGGCGACGCTCCCATGAACATGCTCCTCAGCGACCACCTGCTGAGCGCGATGCTCAGAGCTTTCTTGACTCCAAGGGCTATAAACATCCACAGTCCACAGGAGGTATTGTGCGGAGTTCATTTTAGCATTTCAACGTTTTAAATGCATTACAGTCGTACCTTGGAAGTCAATGGAATCCGTTCCAGAAGTCCGTTCGACTTCCAAAACGTTTGAAAACCTGTCTGGCTGAGAAAGCCAGACAGGTTATAGCGAGTAATTGTGAAATATACTCGGAGTCAAGAGCGGATTTCATGCTCTTTATTTAGCTCATAGTAGCGAGGAGGAATGGAAGTTCCCCCAGGATGTCTGCTTTATATACATTATTTACACAATGGGCTCCATGTGATTGGCTAATTCCGGGATTCTCCTGTAGGCCAATCAGGTTGCGGATTCACTTCCACCTGGAGCTGGATTGGGTGGCTCCTGTGGACCAATCAGACTGCTGCATTCTGAATCCTATTGTTCTAGGACCAATCAGACTGCTGCATTTTGGATCCTATTCAACTCAGTACATAACAAATTGGAAAAATGCAGAAGAGCTAGGGGTGAACCAATGGAGAAAAATACTGAATAATATTATAATTTTAGAATACCTAACTGTGAAGATACATAGAATGAAAGGGCTTAAAGTCAGTGAGAAAGAGGAGGATTGGTTTGAGAAGATATTGAATAATTTGGGTAGGTTTGAACAATTTGGGGCAATTAAAATGTTAAAAGTTAAATAAACCTTGTGGAAGGAGGAGTGTTAAGGTATATAGACGTGTACATATGGTTGATTTGAATATGTTATTATTGAATATTATTGAATATGTATATTATTGAATATGCATACCCAGTGTATCAGCCGCCTGGGGGGTTTCACTGCTTGTGTTTTGGTGGTTGGTAAAAAATAATTTTTTAAAAAACCAAATCACGGCTTCTGATTGGCTGCAGGAAGCTCTTCCCATCCCCCAAAATAAAAACGAGTCCCCTTGTTCTAATTAATGATGACGTTCAGAGTTCCTCTTTTGCTGCTTTGAGCCCTTTGCAGCAGCGAAGCTGTTTCTCACACAGCCCTATGTGGAAAGGTAAGGGGGACAGTATGCCCCCCACCCAATGTTTTCCCCACCACAAGTGGAAAAACAGTAGAGAGAGAGAGAGCGAAGGAGTCTGGGTTGACCTTTGCTTTGAGGGAGAAAAATCAAGAATATAAACTCTTTCTTCTTCTTTCGGTTTCTTCAAAGATTACTGCCTTCAGTCAACAGATGGCAGCTCTGTCTGGTTTTAAGGTCAGTATTTTTAAAGATCCATCATTTCTAGCCTCCCTCTGCCAAGTATTTATGTATGCATGTATATGCATATTATTACTTCTACTGTGGCAGGACCTTTGGAACTCCCCGCCAATTGACACCAATTAGGTGTTGTTGTTTTTGGCAAAGCCTATCCAGATGGAAAGCGGCAAGGATTTTAATCTGTATGTACTTTATTTGCATCTTAATTATTTGCAATCTTAATTATTTGCAATCTTAATTCATATTTGCATGTTATAAATAGCTGATTTTAATCATTTCGCAGGTCCTTTTACTGCTTTGTTGTTTTCCGCAAACTGCTTTGAGGATATTCTTTGCAACCAAGTGGTATAAAAATGTTATGAAATCAATCAATCAATCAAATACTCTGCAGGGCTTGATGCATAGTCATAATATTTATGGAGCGAAGTGCTAAGTGGGAGTCTCTTTGAAGCCTAATTGTGCTCAGGGGTCTCATCTTCATGTCCTGGATCCTTGCAGGGCGCAATACGGGCCTTGCAGGTCTCCTACGGGGCTCCTGTCCTCACCCTGACCGTAGGAAGGATTGAGGTGAAGCAGAATATCGACGTCAAGGTGTTCAGCGGCCGGCATCTCTTCACTGTTCGTGCTGTAAGTAGCTGGGACACCAAAATATAATAATAATAATAATAATAATAATAATAATAATAATAATAATAATTTTATTTATACCCTGCCCTCCCTGGCCAGAGCCGGGCTCAGGGCAGCTAACACCAATAAAATCACAGTAAAAACATAATAGGGGAAGGGGGGGACGCCCGCAACCCTACCTCCTCCATAGGGCGGAAGTGGCTTTGCGAAAAGCCCACCTGGATCAGACCAAAGGGACTGTGTAGCTCAGCATCCTGTTTCTCCCAGAGGCCACAGAGATGCTCCCATGAAGCCCCGAAGCAGAGCATCCCAGGAATCTCCCTTTTCCCCAAGGTTCAGTTCAGAATGCATTTCAAGTTAACAGCAATCTTCTTTTCAATCACAGACGGTGACTTCGCTTGGTGCTGTTTCTGTGGCCGGAGGGAGCCTGAGACTCACTCTTCACCTTGAAGGGTAAAGAAAACCCCCAATTTATTTGGCATCACAGGAACGTAAAAAGAGCCTGCGCTGGGGAAGGCAGCTCAGATCAGTCGCATTACCGCGTGATATTGGGGGTGCCTTGAAATCAGCCACCCTGCTCTCCCTCACGCAAAGAGCGATATATTGCTGTGTATTGCTGGGTCAAAATCGTTACAGTGGTACCTCTGGTTGCAAACTGGATCCGTTCTGGAGCCCCATTCGCAACATGAGCAGAACGCAACCCGCGTCTGCACGTCTGCGCATGCGTGGGTCGCGATTCACCACTTCTGCACATGTGCGTGACGTCATTTTGCACGTCTGTGCATGCGCGAGCGGCGAAACCCAGAAGTAACCCTTTCCGGTACTTCAGGGTCTCTGCGGGACGCAACCTGAAAATGTTCAACCTGAAGCAAACGCAACACGAGGTATGTCTGTATCACGTTATGTAATTTCAAAAGTGATTTTGGCCAATGTATTGAAAAACCGCGCAGCGCTAAAACAGACCATACAATTTGTGTTATTACCATGCCAAAATTGTGGGTGGGAATATTTGGGGGGAGGCAAGGGATGGTGCCGCAGACCCCCTGCAGACCCCTAATTGGGAACCACTGCTCCAAAGCAACATGAGAGGCTAGAAGGGGAATGGGACTTGGGGGGCGGGAATCCACTGTGACTCCTGCAGGAGCCGCTCACTGGAGGCCAGCTCCCTCTGCAGCCGGAAGGAATATCATCAGATCACTGAATTGTAGAGTTGGACTAAAGGTAAAGGTAAAGGGACCCCTAACTGTTAGGTCCAGTTGCGGACGGCTCTGGGGTTGTGGCGCTCATCTCGCTTTACTGGCCAAGGGAGCAAGCATACAGCTTCCGGATCATGTGGCCAGCATGACTAAGCCGCTTCTGGCGAACCAGAGCAGCGCATGGAAACGCCATTTACCTTCCCACCAGAGTGGTACCTATTGATCTACTTGCACTTTCAAACTGCTAGGTTGGCAGGAGCAGGGACCGAGCAACGGGAGCTCACCCCGTCACGGGGATTCGAACCGCCGACCTTCTGATCGGCAAGTCCTAGGCTCTGTGGTTTAACCCACAGCACCACTCATGTCCCTAGAGTTTGACTTGTTTGTTTAAATACAACAATTCAGGTTGTTGGTCAGATGCAACAAAGCCGTTCCTTAGTGAAGAGAAACTTTTAGCCAAAACACATTTTATTTTTTATATTTTATTTTTAAAAAACTCCTGTTTTATTGTTTCTTTTCAGGATTGACAATCTCTCCTTGATCAACTCTTCAGTTGGAAACTTTGATGTAAGTAGCATATCCCCAGAAACAGTGGCTAAGCCTGTAAACCAGGAAATTCCCCCGTTCAAATCTTCCCTCAGCCACAAGCTTAATAAACCTCCAGCTTCCCATTCCAATTGCGCTTCCTGCAAATAGTGTTGGGGGATGTTGGGGGTTCACTTTTGCTCAGCTTTAGAGGAGAGCTGTCCTGTTCTGTGCAAGGGAAAAGGAAATTCCCTTTGGGGGTTCAAGGGCAGAGGCTCAAATCAGATTCCTGGTTAGCCAGACTTTATTCAGTAATGCATTACAGGGTGGAATAGACACATATAAAAAATGCCGTGAAAATGCTTTTTTAAAAAACGTTTTGAAAAATACATTGAATTTGCCATGGCTCACCATCGCCATCTAGTGTCACATTTGTATAATGCACATTACAACACACTTTAAACATTTTATTTGCAGCTGTATAGCTGAGTCCCAGGACAGAGTCCAAACAGTCTGCAAGAGCTTTCCATGGTGACACATTATATGGGGGGGGGGAGTATCATCTAAGTTGCTCCATCTTTTCCCCAACCATTTCTCATCCAAACACAGTCCTTTTTATTTTTATTGTACATGCAGAACCCCCCTTGCTCCTTAACTGGAGCAGTTTTTCACTCTCAGCTTTGGGCACCTCCTAAACTGGTTCTTGCTGTGGTCCAGTCGCTCCCTTGTGTGCATGAAGCTGACCTCACTGATCATTCTTTTTTTGCAGAAATTCTACCTCACGGGATACCCCTTTGTAGAGGGTGTGTGTGTGCCCTTTGCAGGTTGGAGGGGCTGTGTTTAAAATAACGTGGTTTGTTTGTTTAGCACAACTTAAGAACTGCTTCCCAGCTGTGAATAATAATAAACATACATTAAAACCGTTCTGTCCATCCATGCAAATGTTTGGAAATGCTTTTCGACATTTAAATTGAGCATCTATAGAAACACCAGCGTGATTCAGCAATGCAGCAGCAAAGTTGTGATGGAGATGAAAACTTGCTTTCCAATTAACGGAGGGACCTTTTTTTCCTGTTGTTGTCATCATCTGACCTCCCCTGTTTGCTTTCCTTCCTTCATTTGTGTTTCAGGTGCAGCACCTGACAAGCACAATTTCACACCTGGTGTCCGCCTTCCTTTTACCACATCAGAACCGTAAGGATGAGCGGTGGCAGGTCGGGAGGGGTGGGAGGCAATATATACTGCACAGGGTCCAGCGATCATCTTCCCTGCCTTGCTGCTGGGGGCCGGCCACCCGGGGGGGTGTCATTCACTGGACTGATGCATGATGTCCACAGCCATGGAAAACATGAAGTCACTTTGATTCATATGCGCAAAAACAGCTGTGCACATCAGTCCAATGCTGTCAGGTGAAAAGTCTCCAGAACAGGGCAGGGAAATGCAGCTGTTTTCTAGAAGGGCTTCAGGAATTGCATTGTATGAACTTGCCTGATCCAGCACTTCTGGACTCAAGTGCAGGTTGGAATTTAAGGAATGTCCCACCACTTTCTCCCACGAAAACCTGCTCTTTACTGCCAAATTAGAGCAAACATCAGTCAGTTTTTCTGTGAATTGATGTTTGTTTCGATTCAGTGCTAAAGAGTGGGTTTTGCCAGGAAAGTGGACGGATAAACTCAGAAAATTGCTTGGCCCTGCGCTTTCTAGGCAAGGGACCAGCAGAAGTGAGGAGAAGCCCTTAATTAGTCTCCAGATTCAGCACTTACTGAATGTTGCCCTGCAATTCCTGGCTCAAAATGCATCCAGAAATACATACATTGCCAGAAAATATTTTTGCAGACTTACATTTATTTATTTATTTGCACATTAATGCACAGACAGAATAGTCTTATGGAGGAACACACATGAATATGAATATGTATATAATTAATTAATATAATTAATATAAAAATGGCACAGAGGAGTAATAGATTGATTTGCCCCTTCCCCCAATCTTCCTCCTCCTCTCTCTTTCCTTGGGGCCTTGAATTTTTGATCAGGTTGCCTGTTAAATCATTCTGATTAAAAATAATAATTATCACAGTGCCTCTGGCTGTTCAGTCACATCATTTGGCTGAACTGTGGCCCTGCTAGCAAAGGTTTATTTATTTCATGAAATTTGCACATTGCTTGATGGTACCAAAACAAACAGACAGACAGACAGAAAGCTCACCCTGTGTCCAATGCCATGTGTGAGAAGGGCAATTGCATCTGTTCTCTTTCATGTCCCCAGCACTCACGAGATCTTTCTCTTTCAGATTTGCTGGCAGAAGGCTTCCCGTTGCCTCTGATGCAACAGCTTGGCATCGACCATCTCAACGCTGCCCCTGGCCAGGTAAGGATGGTCTAGTCCAGTGGTCCCCAAACTTTTCCATCCCCTTGGTTCCATAAGGACCCCTGTCCTGTAAAAAGCATTATTCAGAACAGCGGTTTGCACAACCCACTAAGGAAGATAATAACAGAAGAAAATTAGAAACGGCAATGATTATCCATTGACACACACTATATTAAAAATCCAATGGTTCTACTAATTCCAAAAAACCCGATGAATCGAGTGATGCCAGTTTCTCAAAGTCTGCTAGTCATTTAAACATAGCTGTCAACATTTCCCTTTTTTTTAAGGGGAATTCCCTTATTCCGAATAGGATTCCTCACAAGAAAAGTTGACATGCATTTAAATCTCCAGCGCCTTGTGGAGCAAAACGGCTGTGAGCTGCTCTTCGGAGCCCACATGCCATAGCCAAGAAGAAAACAGGCTTGAAATTATGGCCAGTAATATCCAAGGCAACACGATGACCAAATGCAATGATACGCTATCAATATACGCTCTTTATATAATATGAAATATATGAAATCACATAAACAGAAAACTTGTGAATCTCTGAAAGTCACAAAATATGCACTCTGAATGCAATGTATCAGATTCTTATCTGGCGATAAAGCCTTGTTTATGGCATCCAACGCCGCCGAAGTAGTTCGCAAACAGACGTTGTGAACAGTGATTCCGGATATACCCACTGATACATTGCTTCTTTCAGAGACTTGCATAGTCTTCAAAGACTTTCAGAGAATTATAAGACTTAAGATTATTTGGGTTTTTTGTTTTCAAGAGAATCCATTAAGAGTGCATAATTGGTGACTTTCAGAGACTCACAAGTTTTCTGTTTATGTGATTTCATATATTTCATATTATATAAAGAGTGTACAGTGGTACCTCGGGTTACAGACGCTTCAGGTCACAGACTCCGCTAACCCAGAAATAGTACCTCGGGTTAAGAACTTTGCTTCAGGATGAGAACAGAAATCGTGCAGCGGTGGCGTAGCAGCAGCGGGAGGCCCCATTAGCTAAAGTGGTGCTTCAGGTTAAGAACAGTTTCAGGTTAAGTACAGACCTCCGGAATGAATTAAGTACTTAACCCGAGGTACCACTGTATCTTGATATCATATCATTGTATTTGGTGATCGTGTTGCCTTGGATATTACTGGCTATTGTTTGCAACACAGGGGTTAAATTGTTTGGTTACTTGAAATGATGGCCATCATTAACGTGACTGTTTTCCTTTTCACAGAACGCTCTTCTGCTCTTCGCTCCCCCACTGGCTTCCTGAATGTGGGGATCAAGATCCTGACCTGAGGGAAAGATCCTGGAACAAGATGTGTAATGCTGCTGCTGCTGCTTCCCTTCCCTTCCCCCTTTACGCCTCTGCTTTCGTAGGATTGTAGAATTGGAAGAGACCACGAGGGTCATCTGGTCCACCCCCTGCAATGCACGGGTCACAACTGAAGCACCCCTGACGGGCAGAGCTTTGGACCTCTGGAGCCTGTGACATCCCTTGGCTCTCGGTTTCAGGGGCTCGAAAGCAGCAATGGATCCTTTGCAACGCGATTTCTGGAGCTAGATTTGCCTCCTGCCATTTGGGAATGGCAGAAATGTCAAAGCTAAGAGTGTTGGCACCCGAGTCTTGAGATCACGGGAAATCCCGTAAGGCTGGCGTCAAATCCCGCTCTTGGAAAACCTTGCCTCGAATGTCTGTTGTTTGAAAGCAGTGGAGTGTTTGGCCCAGTCTTTTTGCAGGGTTCCCTCTTGTGAATTGCTAAGATGTTCTGCTTGCTTATCTTGACTTGATAATAAAACATTTCTCTTTACAACACCATGAAAGTCTCAGAGTGCTCTTTTCACACATTCAGGGCAAAAATCTTCTCCCCTTTTGCGCCAAAGGCAAGACTTCCTAGCTCAGATTTTGAAGCAGCGGGATCTTCTCTTAATAATGGCTTAGCCCCAGAACCATGTCTGGAACCTACAAAACATGTGGGGCAATGCAGAAAAGGGGATTAGGATACGGTGCCTTTGCTTCAACCGTCAGTGGGCTTAGCTGGCTGGAAGGACAGGTGCTTTGAATGTAGAAGGTCCCAACAGGTTGGGTCTCCAGCACTTCCAGCTAAACGGCTCTCAGGCGAAAGGGCTTGGGAAAACCTCTCTGGCCGAGGTCTTGGAGAGTCGCTGCCACACAGAGGGGATGGTGTTGGTTGAGATCAGCCTTCCACAAGTGCTTCTTTCCAAATAAGTGTGTTTTGCACCAGGGCAGAAGAAGAAAACCACATTTTCTTCAGGGTATTGGGACTCTGCTGGGATAAGATAAAACTTTATTTGCATTAGCCAGTGGCCATAGCAACAGTAAAACATAACAGTATATGCAGAGAAGGAAATTTGATATAAAAGCACAATTTAAAGTCTTGAATTAGCAGTCAGTTAGTGGCCCTTATTCTGATTGCCCCTGCTATGAACCTAGCAACCTTTGCTGTTATCTGCTCATTTTGATCTGATAGAAGAAAGGAGATTGTGGCAGTGGCTGAGCCCCCTGGGATGGTTAGTACGAGTGGGGTGATGATCTCGTTCCTCAGGTCTTTGTAGAGAGTACAGGACAGGAGGACGTGTGCCACTGTTTCGGTGCTACCATCTCCACAGGGGCAAAGACGTTTCTCAGGCGGGATTTTTTGGAATCGACCCTCCAGTACCGCAGATGGCAAAACACCCAGTCTTGCAAGTGCAAAAGCGCGTCTGTATTTTGGGATAATAAGTTTGTGCAGATATGGGGCCAGAGAATCAAAATGGAGAGGTGGGAAATGAACATACCAAGGGCAGACTATGCTGTGACTTAAGTGAGTTTAAAATGCAAAACTTCAAATAGGCTCCTTTGGGAGGAAGTGGGGATATAATTGGAAATCACAATCATTTGCTAGGTTTTGAAAATCAGGGCTGGCAAACTTGCTTCTTTGTCACAATGGATGTGATTCTACCCCGCCCCCGCCCCCGCCCCCACGGACCTGATTCTATTACACTATGAAGAATTAGAATTGATCATTTGCATATTATATGAGTGTGATGTTCACATTCACCAGGACTGATTGATTTCAGAAAGGAACTGGTCTGAAACATTTTAGCAGCCTCCTTTGTGAGTGTTCCTTGCAATACGCATCCATGACCAAACTTTAGCAGACGCAAAAGCAACACAAACCCTTCCACCTTCTCCATGGAAATTTGTGAGTGCATTGTGGAATTTCACAAGTACAACATGCAACTTTGTGTGTATATATGTGCTGTTTATGTGTTTCCCGTCCCCCACATACGGTAATTCAACATAAAACAGCACAGACAAATCTAAGAAACACAGAGCGATGTGCTTTGATAATAAAGCAGGGAGATTGGGCAAGGGAGGCCAAAAACACTTCTCGCTTTGTCTCCCTGATCTGTCTTTGATTTCCGCAATCGGTCTTAATCAGCTTCTTATCAAAGACATTTTCCAGTTCCATCTGTAAAAATAAAAATAAATAAAATCTCAGAATAGAATCACAGTGTAGCTGCCACTTAAATGCTTCCAGTTCCTAACACAAACAAGATTGAGCTTGCTGTTATCTGCATAGACATAGTCCTTCCCAAAAGAAATCAAAGAGTGCCCCCTTTCTGTTGAATTTAAGAACATTGTTTCTGAGCACAATTCAAAGTGTTGGTGCTGACCTTTAAAGCCCTAAGTGGCCTCTTCCCAGTAGACCTGAAGGGGCGTCTCCACTGTAATAAACAGAAATCTGCCCTTATTCCCTTATGGGGTACACAAGAGCCCTTGTAGAGTCCTTTGCAGGTTCTCCATCGGTCGGAGAAAAATAACAGAGGCCAACCAGAGAATATTGAGAAGCAAAGCAGCTCCTAAGCCTGATCTTTATTGATCTGTTGCAACAGGGTGCTCCCCTCACACGCAGGAAAGGAGGAGGACCCAGAACCAAGGTGTGCCTGCCCTTATATAGACATTTTAAATTGCCCGCCTTGGAGTCCAAGACCACCCCCAGATACATCATACCTACATCACAGAAGGGGCATAGCGCAAGACCACCTGCCAGACACATCATACCTACATCACAGAAAAGGCGGTCTACAGCAGAAATCTGAGTGCGTTGTTTATCTCCTGTTGTTGTTTATCTCCTGTCTGGCACGTTACCTGTTAATGCTTACTTGATTGGATTGCCTGGGGAGCCTGGCCAGTCTTTTGTAATGATAAATACTTAGTTCCTGAGCCAGGTCACAGGCTCACATCCTATTCATATCTTAAATGCGCCCTTAAGACAGGATTTGTAAAGGAAAAGACAATGGGGAGGTTTCCCACTTTGACCTTGCAGAGAAATATTTGAGGCCAATTTGTTCAGGACTTTTTTTCTGTGGGGTTTCAGACATGTGGTTTATATATTTATGTACGTGTTTGCCTGGTACATTTATGAACATTTATTACATACCTAAGACGTTAAAATTCTTATAAAATTCTTATAACACCACCCTCATCGTTCAGCCCAGACACAGAGGTCCAGCTCCGAGGGCCTTCTGGCGGTTCCCTCCCTGTGAGAAGTGAGGTTACAGGGAACCCATTAGAGGGCATTCTCGGCATAGCTGTCAAGTGTCCCTTATTTGAAGGGACAGTCCCTTATTCCAGCGCCATGTCCCGCTGCTGTCCCTTATTGATTAATGTCCCTTAAATGTCCCTTAAATGATGTCCCTTAAATTTCAAAGGAAGCAGCTCCTCTCCCTCCCTCCCTCCCTGCTGGCCAGGGAGGAGGGAGGCTCCAACTGTGTTGCTTGGCTGTGTTGCTCACCCAATAAGAAGTCTAAGAACGACTGGGAGGTGGAGCTTGCATGCCTTGTGTGTGGCTAGTTAATGCAAGCTGAGGCGGTTTTTGAATGCTGGATGCCATTTTGTTGCACGTGCTGCTGCAAACTTTGCAGTGCAAAGCCAGGCCGGGGAGCCATCTTAAGTTGAGGCTGCATAGGCCTTGTGGTGCATGTGATTCAGATTCTATTCAGTTGAACCTCTGGTTACAAAGTTGGTTGGACAGTGTTCTCGAAGCTACCAGCATGAGTTTGACCAGACTGCAGGAGGACAGGAAGACTGGAGTGCCTGGAACAGGTGAGGCTGCAGGTCCCTTATTTTGGCTGCTGGTCCCTTATTTTCAAATCTGTAAGTTGACAGCTATGATTCTCAGTGGAACACCATCCCTTCAGATATCAAGGAGATAAAGAACTATACAACTTTTAGAAGACCTCTGAAGGCAGTCCTGTATAGGGAAGTCTTTTAACGTGTACAGTGGTACCTCGGGTTAAGTACTTAATTCGTTCCGGAGGTCCGCTCTTAACCTGAAACTGTTCTTAACCTGAAGCACCACTTTAGCTAATGGGGCCTCCTGCTGCTGCCGTGCCGCCGGAGCACAATTTCTGTTCTCATCCTGAAGCAAAGTTCTTAACCTGAAGCACTATTTCTGGGTTAGCAGAGTCTGTAACCTGAAGCGTATGTAACCCGAGGTACCACTGTAATGCTTTCCTATGTTTTTATATATGTTGGAAGCTTTTTCGCCCTGTTCCCTTCCAGCAGCAAAACCCAGCAATAGCTGAAGTTGGGGCTCAGGTGTGAGAGCAGACCGCTTGCAAGTACACAGCTGCATCCCTGGGGAGTGAGGTTACCTGAACATTTGTGTCCAGGGACTTCTGGTGCCGGCAGCAGCAGCAGCAGAGCAGGATCAGTCCTCTTTCTCAGCCTGGTCTGGTGGAGACTCCCAAAAGCAAAAGGGCTTCATCTTTGCAGAATTGCAGCTGACTCCAAGAGGTGAGCAGCACTGGTCTCTTGCCAGTGGTGGCAAAGTCCGGGGGGGAGCGGGGGGGGGGGGCTTGCGCATGGGGAGGGATTTCTGGAGCACCCAGGATCAGGGGTCAAGAAGCAACCCGAAACCTGTGGTTGAAGGTATACCTTGTAGTCCATGACTGCGGATAGATTAATATGCAATGTCAGTTTCTCACTTTTCAGTGTTACCGTCAGTTCTCTACATTTTCCATATCCTTTGGTGATTTTTTCAGGCCAACATGAAAATGTCCTTACAGAGACACTTTTTTAAATGTGATTTTGCCTAATGCACGCATTTTTGCAAAGCAAAGTTTTCCTTGATAAGATGCATGTTTATGGGTTATTTCTCCAAAAATGTACATTTGTATGGAGACTTTATCCCAGTACAGTGCATTTTGGTGCACATTAACTGACTGGAGAACTGAATTGCAAAATTCAGAGAATTGTGAATTTCAAAGGAATTCAAAGGAATTTCAAAGTGTTTCACTTTGTGTTTTGTTTTGGAACGTGTGAATTAAATGCAAACAGAATCAAATTTATTCCCCCCTCCTTATCCAACACTGATAATCGTCCACAGAGTTGCCAACTTTTTCCTGGAAAGTACTCCTCTACTAGTCCTCTCTCTCTGCGAATTAGATATTTGACGCTGGACTGAACCCTCCTGAATATTTCCTTATCATCTCTGACCGGCACCTCTAGGTTTCTGGCATCCTTCTTGTGAACTTCATGCTAGAAATTTCTGCAATAAGAGGAGAAGATGGTCCGAGCATGGAGACTTCTCTTCTTCTGCGGTTTCCTGAGCCTGACTCTGGGGCATGAGGGCCAGGGGGTCTTTCTGAGGATCAAAAAGAAATACATGGAAGAAAGTAAGCGTCACACTGACACCTCCCTGACTTGGGGAAGCCACACAATCACAGCTGCCTCGGGGAGGATCGTGAGAAATGAAAACATTCCCATTTTCTGTATCAGATAGCGTAGGCCGATCCACTTTGCTGAGCAGTTGGCACAAGAGGTGGATGGGCAGGGGATTTTGGAAACCGTAGGCACTGCCAGCCTGGTGAGTGAGTCTCCTTTCCCCAGGCAGAGGACATTGAGTTCCTTTAACAGGAAAGGCTAGGAAATGAGCCCAGAGTCTTCTGCAGGCAAAACATGGGCTTGACCACCACCACCACACGTCTCTTCCTCCTCTGGGGAGGGACAGGAATTGTTCTATCCACCACACCTTTCACAGCTACCTTGGCATATTCTGAAGTCTGCAACTGTTGTCCTTGCTCCTCTGGCCCAGAATCGGAAACTGAGGCAAGGACACAGTGTTGTCAGGGACTGGGCAGAGGAGGAATGGTGGAAACTGCTTCCCCATCCTGACCCTTCCAGGGAGGAGGAAGAACAACGGTGGTTTGAGGGAAGTCACAGCTCAGAGCTAGGACATGGGTGGCACTGTGGGTTAAACCACAGAGCCCAGGGCTTGCAGATCAGAAGGTTGGCAGTGCAAATCCCTGTGACGGGCTGAGCTCCCGTTTCTCAGTCCCTGCTCCTGCCAACCAAGCAGTCTGAAAGCACGCAGTGCAAGTAGATAAATAGGTACCGCTCTGGTGGGAAGGTAAACGGTATTTCCGTGCGCTGCTCTGGTTCGCCAGAAGCGGCTTAGTCATGCTGGCCACATGACCCGGAAGCTATACGCTGGCTCCCTCGGCCAATAAAGTGAGATGAGCGCCACAACCCCAGAGTCGGCCACGACTGGACCTAATGGTCAGGGGTCCCTTTGCCTTTACCTTACAGCTCAGAGGCAGATGAGGGGGAAAGCTGGGAAATCATGGGAGAGCCAGAGCAACAACACCTGGCTGACACGTTGCCATTAGAAAGCATTCCAGACCCTCCATCTCCCAGAACCTGGTGAGCCTTAAAAGTAGGAGAGCAAAGAGCTCAGAGACAGAGTGCACGTAGCAGCACCCGTAGAGGAGATGGTGAGAATGACAAACAAGGAAGTGGGGGAGATGACGGGTGGAGATTCATTCGGGACAACGCCACTATCCAAGAGGGTGGGTTCTATAGCCTCTCACTGTAAAGATTGAAATAAAAAAGGATGCTAGGAAACTTTCCCTTGTCTTTTCGTGGGCAACCAGCTGGGAGCCACTGACAGCATCCTGACAGGTGTCAATTTTGCAGCTGCAGTGACACAGCATGGTTCCTGACAGCCCTGCTTCTTGGTGTCACGGTCCTCCAGGTGTTCGGCTCTTGAGTGGACGACATTCCTGCTTCTTAAGGTCACCCCATCTGTGTCATGGCTCCAAAACAGTCCACTCTGCTGTGTTGAGAAATTCCTCCTCTGGCCCAGTAGCTCCCAGTGCCCCAAGTTGCTGTTCCTTCTCTTCCAGCAAGGCAACCAGCTTGCACTTGCCACAGGTGCAGTTTTGCACATTCTCAGGCAGGAAGGTAAACATGGCGCAGGTGTTGCAAGTCACCACAGCAGCTCCCTCGCCATCCATGTCTCTTGGTCCTACATACACTGTGAGAAAGCATCCTGGGCCACCCCGCTAAATGCCCTTGCAACCCCCCACTTCCGCTATTTCCAAGCCACAAGCTCCCAGAAGCTGCAGTCGGCTAAGCAGAGCTGCTGCTGGCTGCTAACTCCTCACTTAGCTCCCTTTCTCATTCATCCTGGTTTTCTCCCTGCAGGAGCTCATCCTCCTCGGACCATGCTCTCTAGCAGAACTCACGGCTATGCGCACAGTCAAACTCACAGTTATAATGGGCTTGCATTTCTTTCAGAGCTTGCAAAGTGCCTGGTCGAGTCCAACCTGGGAGAAGAACTAACCCATGTGATTTCGGCCCGCAACCCAGAGCCACGTCACGGCGCTGGAAGGTTCTTCTTTGGATACTTTGAAAATCTATCACCCAGGTAGGGTCTGTACTGGCGTGGAGAATGGTTGGCACAGCTGAGGGCAGAGCTTTTCACGGGAGCATCAGATATGGGCAGCTAAACCCTGTTTGGATTTACAGGGATCTAAAAAAAACGCTAAGAAAAAAATGTTACATAGCTCTCAATGTAAATTTCCATGGACTGCTGTAAAGCGCCCCTGGTGTCACATTTTTATAATGCATTTTAAATGTTATAATTGACCTGTGTAGCTGAGTCCCCACTTTGGAATGGGAGCTCTGTAAGACAACAACAATATTCCTTGGTCCTGTATACAGTACCCTGAAGGAGCGTCTCCGCCCCCATCGTTCAGCCTGGACACTGAGATCCAGCGCCAAGGGCCTTTTGGCAGTTCCCTCAGTGCGAGAAGCCAAGTTACAGGGAACCAGGCAGAGGGCCTTCTCGGTAGTGGCGCCTTCCCTGTGGAACGCCCTCCCTTCAGATGTGAAGGAAATAAGCAGCTATCCTATTTTTAAAAGACATCTGAAGGCAGCCCTGTCTAGGGAAGTTTTTAATATTTAATGCTGTATTGTTTTTAACACTCAACTGGGAGTCACCCAGAGTGGCTGGGGAAACTCAGCCAGCTGGGCAGGGTATAAATAATAAATTGTTGTTGTTGTTACAGTCATACCTCGAGTTGAATGTGCTTCGGGATGAGCATGTTCAAGTTGCACTCCACGGCAACTCGGAAGTAACGGAGCGTGTTACTTCTGGGTTTCGCTGCTTGCGCAGACGCTCAAAATGACATCACGCGCGTGCGCAGACATGCCGTCGCTGCTTACATTTGCTTCTAGATGAGAACAGGGCTCCAGAATGGACCCCGTTCACATCTAGAGGTAGCACTGCATTATTATTTTGCTACCCGCCATCTCAATCTCCCAGCAGTGAGAGACCCTGGGGCTTGCAGGCTCTTACCTGGGTCCTGTTTCCTTGGGACAAAGGTCAGCAGACTGTGGTGTCTTTAGGAAGATTTGGTCTTATTTACACATATATACAACCTGAGCATAGGAGGGAGGGCTTCACAGCACTGACACCACAACAAATCTTACTTTCCATTAGTCATAGCTTTGGATCCAGCTCAGAGCAAGCTGGTCTCTGTGTCTCCAGCTTCCAGCCTGCTTCCTGCGCAGCTCACACCCCAAAATCCTTCTCCTACCTAGCAGCCAGGTGAGGTGTGAGGAAGGCCACCCATTAGCCTGGAGAGCCCCATCACTTAGCAGCAGCTCTTGCAGCTTGGCTCATTCTTTTGGGATGCTCATGAGCCCAGGTAAGGCCATTGTCTTACACAGAAAATTGCCTGACCTGTTCAGCAACAGAGTCCTCTGTTAGATTCTAAGTCTCACTGGGTCCAGAACCCCAAGAATTGAAAGAACTCAGGGCACCTTCCAGACAGAGCCCCAAACCTACAACAATATTTTATGTGGCTCCCATTCAGTTTAATAGGCCTTCTCCAAGAAAATGTCCCAGTGGATTGTGCTTTTATCTTTGGGGCATAAGGCAGCTGAAACCCGAAGTTTCAGGCACCTTCCCACTTGGCGCTCCTCGCATAGACTGGGCCCCTATCTGCGTTTGTTCTCTTTGCAGGCTGAAGGTGGAGACCCCATATCTCCCAGCTGTCGAAATAGCCATGCGACCCAATGATTCCTTCAACATCCATCTCAGTGTGCAATTCGGGATCTACTTTGAATAGTGAGTTCCTTGTTAGCATCTTCATTTTGGGAAACAGCCTCGAGGAACAAGAGTATAGAAACTCTCTGTAGGT
This sequence comes from Podarcis siculus, assembly GCA_034642415.1. NCBI lineage: Eukaryota > Metazoa > Chordata > Lepidosauria > Squamata > Lacertidae > Podarcis > Podarcis siculus. The sequence goes on along the minus strand of JAXCMG010000097.1, from coordinate 971,953 downwards.
CTGTGGAATTTGGGAGAAGGAGGAACCCAACAATCTGTTCCTTAAGGATGCAGGATTCCATCCTCTCAGCTCAAAGGGGCTCCAAATAGTCTGAGCAAATTTAAATGCCTTGCCATTGATCTCTGCAAACTAATCTAGGAACCTTTGTTTGCTGAAGACTGAGGCAGAAATATTCCAAATTAATGTGTAAGTGTAGGGACATTCATTTCTAGCTCCCACCCCCTCAGGCCCAGTATGTTTGTAATTTAGGCTGATATTACATTGTGCTACTTCACCGGTGATAAGTCCCAACTGGTGTCTTATGCAAAACGATTAATGCAAGGTTTATAGTAATGTTCCATTGGAATTTTATTTGAACATTCAAAAAAAGTTTTTAAAATCATTAATTTAGAAAAATAATAATCAAGCATTCTCCCCTTTTGTAAGATTTTTGTCTTGAATACACACACACACACACACACACACACACACCTCTGCTTTACTGGGTTGCTTATCTTGCCCAGACCTTAGAGACAGTGGCTTCTCCATCTTATATTATTTCTCCTAATGAACCAAGTGCAATAAGTGAGAAATCTAATATATAAAAAGCAAGTGAGATTCCGTGTCATTTGGATGGAAACCTCCAAAGCTACAGACTAAAATCAATGGAAAACCAAGACAAGGATGATGTTTTATTGCGCTTTTAATTCTGTTGGGAGCCACCTAGAGTGGCTGGGGAAACCCAGCCAAATGAGTGGGGTATAAATAAATTATTATTATCATTATCATCATCATCATCAAGTAATGAGTGGAACATTATTGCCAGCTTCAAGAAAAGGGTGCCTTTTGGCCCAGACTCTTGGAGTGCTGGGCTTGGGTTGGGAAAGCCAAGTTCAAATCCCTAATTGGCCCTGAAGTTCAAGATGATGGACAGCCATCCATCAGGGATTCCTTAGCTGTCCTTCCTGCATTGCAGTGTTGGATCACAGGACCCTTGGGTTTCCTTCTCAGTTCTATGATTCCTACATTTTGTCTCTCAGGCTATGCTCACCAGGCTTCTGCGAGGCTAAAACTATTATCACTCTGAGTCTCCAAGTTGCGATAAATTATCTCTTTCCTTTTCCCCGGATGCCTTCAGCAAAGACGTTGAGATTCAAGTGACAAAGAACTTCTCCGCTGTTGCTAATGGAAGCAGCAATGGATTCCGCCTCCAGAGCTGCCACTCCTGTGCTGGGATATCGCACATCAAAACCTGGTACAAGTAAATATCCATTTGAGAGTATGGTCCAGCATCTGGGGCAGGGAAAGGAGGGAGACAGGCAAACTGGTCACTTGGGACACAGCATGGCAGGTAAAGGCATGAAACGGGAAGTCCTCTCCAGGCATTTTGCTGAAGGGTTAGTCTGCAAACATTATGTCTCAAGGCAGCTTGAATCTGCACTCTACTGAGGTTTTCCTGGGTATGGCATAGCCCTGCAAGTAAATGCTACCAAATTTCCCATGGGAAACGGAGGGCTATTGCAACCAGTTCAATCAGTGCCGGATTACCGTATAAGCTAAACAAGCTATAGCTTGGGACGCGGGTGGCGCTGTGGGTTAAACCACAGAGCCTAGGACTTGCCGATCAGAAGGTCGGTGGTTTGAATCCCTGCGACGGGGTGAGCTCCCGTTGCTCGGCCCCTGCTCCTGCCAACCTAGCAGATCGAAAGCATGTCAAAGTGCAAGTAGATAAATAGGTACCACTCTGGCGGGAAGGTAAATGGCGTTTCCATGCACTGCTCTGGTTTGCCAGAAGTGGCTTAGTCCTGCTGGCCACATGACCCGGAAGCTGTGCGCCGGCTCCCTCGGCCAATAAAGCGAGATGAGCGCCGCAACCCCAGAGTCAGCCACGACTGGACCTAATGGTCAGGGGTCCCTTTACCTTTAAATAAGCTATAGCTTAGGGCCCCACTCTCTCGGGGCCCCCAAAAAATTAAAGGGAAAAAAACCCTGGATGTACTTTCCCAAAATATAAGATAGAAAACAAATAAAATAAAACCTACGTCCAGCAACAGTGTTTTGTGTTGTGTCGGCTCCTATAATGTAAGTAATGGGCCCCGCCTGCTAGCCTGCTACCTAAAAACAGTGACAATTTGTTGCTGACAAAGGACAGCTGGACATATAAAGGGCCCCATTACCTAAAGTGGCTTGGGGCTTCATCAAACCTAAACCTGACCCTGAGTTCAACTGTAATGACTGGACGCAGAATGATTCCAACAGCTGAAACCCCTAGATACTTGCTAATACTTGGTGCCACTGAGAATAATATCTAGAATAACAGAAATATATAATTGCAGAGTCCAAAACCAACATTATGCTTTTAAGCTGTAGCCTCAGACCCATCCTTGTTGTTGTTGAGTCTTTTAGTCATGCCCGACTCTTCGTGACCCCCTGGACCAGAGCACGCCAGTCACTCCTGTCTTCCACTGCCTCCCGCAGTTTGGTCAAACTCATGCTGGTAGCTTCGAGAACACTGTCCCACCATCTCGTCCTCTGTCGTCCCCTTCTCCTTGTGCCCTCCGTCTTTCCCAACATCAGGGTCTTTTCCAGGGAGTCTTCTCTTCTCATGAGTATTGGAGCCTCAGCTTCAGGATCTGTCCTTCCAGTGATCACTCAGGGCTGGTTTCCTTAAGAATGGAGAGGTTTGATCTTCTTGCAGTCCATGGGACTCTCCAGAGTCTCCTCCAGCACCTGGCAAGCCACTCCAGTATCCCTGCCAAGAAAATTCCATGGACAAAGACAACAGGCCCATCCTAAGATCTCTCTCACACACCCCACTTTCGCTCATTGCATTTCACCCTCAGACTACGTTGTTTCTCTTGAACCCCCACCCTCCTTCATCTGTGGCACTTGGCCCTTCTGCTTGGATTGACTGGTCCTTTGATTTGCAGACAACTGCTCTATTACCATTTATTTTTATTTACATACTGCTCTGTCACCGCAGGTCTCAGGACAGTTCACAAGATAAAATCGCAATATAAAAGCACGAAATAAACATTCAAAATAAAAACAAAAGCAATAACTCAATAATCCCGTGCCATTTTAAAAAGGCATTGGATGTTAATCAGTCAAATACCTGGTGAAAGAGGAAATTGATCTTCTTCCAACTTTTCTCATTTTTGCTACTGCCTTTATTTCCCTTCAGAACTGTCAAAACACTGAAGGAAGGCGCCACACCGTTGGTGAAAAAGTCCCTGGATAAAAATCTAGTTCCTGTTTTGGACGCAAACGTAGGTCTTACCTAGAGTATTCTTGGGTGGGGTTGTATTTGAAGTATGGGATGCGGGGGGCGCTGTGGTCTAAACCACTGAGCCTCTTGGGCTTGCCAGTCAGAAGGTTGGTGGTTCAAATCCACAGAACAGGGTGAGCTCCTGTTGCTCTGTCCCAGTTTCTGCCAATCTAGCCTTTCGAAAGCACACCAGTGCAAGTAGAAAAATAGGTACCACTGTGGTGGGAAGGTAAACGGCATTTCTGGTTTCCATCACGGTGTCCTGTTGCGCCAGAAGCAGTTTAGTCCTGCTGGCCACATGACTCAGAAAGCTGTCTGTGGACAAACGCCGGCTCCCTTGGCCTGAAAGCGAGATGAGTGCCGCAACCCCAGAGTCGCCTTTGACTGGACTTAACCGTCCAGGGGTCCTTTACCCGTATTTGTAGTATTGGCTCAGAAGATCCTCTGTTGGCGCAACTCCTTGTGGCACAAGGACTGGCACACATGGGGCACAAACAGAGATGAGGAAATCTGGCAGCTCTGGTTTGAAGGAGTCTCATTGTTGTAAGCCAGAAAATAGCGCATCTCCTGAGTTTACGCCAATAAAACTCAGAAACATGAGGAGTTAGGAGTCCAGCGTTGTTTACTGCAAAGCAACAGGTTGCAGTTGGATCGTGCCACAAAACTGCAACCCTGCCCAGTGGTCCATGGTATTTCTAAAATTTCAAACAAAGCATTTCAATTTCCACCAATCATATACATCATTATGTCATTTCATGTTTAATACACGTGCGCAATAAGCACTGGAAATTTCTGCTGATTAAGTTCTGATTCCCACCGTGTTCTGTTATGTTGTGTTAGTGTGAATGTTGGGGACCTGTGTTACGTGTAGCCATTTGCACCATGTAGCAACTTATGTGTATCTTTGTGATTCACATATTAGTTGTATTTCTGCCCCAGTGGGTGGGCAGCGACTTGCAAAACCATCAGTTTCATAAAGTAGCAGGCTACCATAACTTCTCTACTAGAAGCACCCTCAAGGATTTACAAGGGTACACATTATCACATTTATTGTGGCCCTTTATTGCCACATCATGACTCGTTAGCAGGCACTAATTGCACTGCTAATTGCAAAGACCACCCAAGACACCCCAACAGCCTGCAGCTCCTTTGACAGCAGCTTCCCCTAGCTCTGTGGCTTTTGTCTTGCAGGCCTGTGACCTCTTGCTGTTGTCCCTTTCTGACTCCAATGGTTTACTGCTGAGCCTCCAGGACCTGGGTGAGTCCCTTCCTTTCCCCCTCAAGACTTTTTCTTCCAAAACAGAGAAGCATCAAGTGGTTGTTCCTCACCTCCACCTCACAGGCCCCATGCTAGAAGATGCACTGTTAGAAGGCTAATAAAATGAACCATGAACGAAGGAAGGGAAATTGGTGGCAAATGGATGGTTTGCATTTGGTTAAATGTCCAGTCTGCAAAATTGAAAGTGATAAATAATTTGAAACAAAACAAAATAAGCATGGGGATTCATGCTGGGGTGTTTTTCACAATGGGCATCTGCAAAAAAAATTCAGGGAAATCTGCCTCATGGTTGTTTGGTTGAAGAAAAACAAATGAAACATTATTTTTTTACCCTAATTTATCCACATTCCATTCCACTATTGTAGATTTCGGAAAAGCCAGCACTGGAAAATGTATCAAAAGGGTGTATGCTTTTATTTTTATTGTTTTGGTTTCTTATTCGTTGAATTTATATTCCTCCTTTTAATCCAAGGAGCACAAACTGGCATGCATAGTTCTCCCCCTCCTCATTTAATTCCCGCAACAACCTGCAAGGTAGGACAGGTTCAGAGATGGTGACGGGCCCCAGGTCACCCAGTGAGCTTATGGCCAAGTGGGGATTTGAACCCTGGCCTCCCAGGTCTCCTCAAGGCCAGGAGAGCTGTGTGCTCAAGGGAGACATCCTCCAGGAGTCCTGAACCCACAACAATAAAGCCCTTTCTCCTTATCTCATTTTTGCCTTTTGTGCAGTTGACTTGTCACCTGCCGGGATCCAGTATTCTCTCCAGAGCTTCCAAATACAAGACGATGTTCTCATCCTCGACCTGGGCGTAAGTACCAAGCATTTGCCTGCAGGGGATCCTGCTTTGTCCAGAAAGAGAGCAATGAGGGGACCAAGTTATATTTGTGTTAGCTATTACAGCCTTTCTCAACCTGTGGGTCCCAGATGCTGTTGAACTACAACTCCCATCACCCCTAGCTAGCAAGGCCAGAGCTCAGAGATGATGGGAGTTGTAGTCTAACAACATCTGGGGACCCACAGGTTGAGAACCACTGTATTACGTAATTAGAAGGAGCAATGTATCAGTTCAGCACCAGACAGCAATCTTCTTTACGAGACCATAGATGTAAAGATTTGGGGCAATGTCCCAGGAGTCATCTGGTATCAGAACAAGTTGCTCGAGGAAGTTCATAGAATCGTAGAATTGAAAGGGACCCAAATGGACCTTTGCAATGTAGGTATGCGGAACCTCAAAATCATCAGGCTTTGTCCCCCTCTGGTGGGGTGGCCTAACCTGCAAATTACAGTGGTACCTCAAGTTACGAATGCCTCAGGTTACAAACGCTTCAGGTTACAAACTCTGTTATTTTGAGAACTTTGCCCCTTCTTGATTTGAGAACTTTGCCCCAGGATGAGAACGGAAATCGTGTGCCAGCGGCGCAGTGGCACCAAGAGGTCCCATTAGCAAAAGCACGCCTCTAGTTAAGAACGGTTTCAGGTTAAGAACGGATCTCCGGGAACGAATTAAGTTCGTAACTAGAGGTACCACTGTACATCCAATTCTTGCAGGAAAGGAAAGTTTCTCTTGAAGGAAATCAAAATTTGAAGAAACCCTGTTCTAACCCAGCTGGAGGAACCTCTCTACAATTTGGCAGGCTTAATCAACTCTGGACTGCCTCCTATGGTGGTGGATTTCATCCACTTTCGTGGAAATGGGGGGAATTATAGATATTTTTTGGTGCAAATCCTGAGAGAGTACCCTTATGGCATGCCTACCCTGGAGGCCACCATCTCTCATAGACACCTCCTCTTCATAGCTTTGTGAAGGTCTGTCATAACGCCAACATTCAAGGTCATGCATAGTGTCACAAACAAACATGGTGCATCAACCGCCTCTGAATATCAGTTTCTGGGGATTACAAGTGTGGCTGGCTCATCTCTTGATTTGGGGCTTAAAACAGGCATCTCATTGGCCAATGTGAGAAGAAGAGGTTAGGGGGCTAGGTGGGCCGTTGGCCTGATCCAGCGAGCTCTTCTGGTGTTCTTATGTAAGCACGGTGGCTCTAGCCGGGGCATCAACAGTGCTATAAGTAACAGGGAAAAGGCCATTTGAAGACATTACTGGTGTTCAAGGGACGCATGAGAAACACACAACTCCTGCGGCTGCTGCTTCCAGCTCTCTGCAGGAGAAGGAGAAGCAGACGGCAGAGCAGAAGACGGGATTGCTGACCTCTTGAAGTCTCTCCCCGCAATGCAAGATGGAGCTGTTGCGGACATTGCCATGACAAAAAACCAGCTGGAGCAGAACTTTAACCAGCTCTTATACCCCTTTGAGCCCTTCGTTGTGGACAAAGATCACAGAATGGTGAGTAGCGTTGTCTGTTGTAGCTGCGTCTGGATCCTTCCACTGCCCTTGGCCCTGTAGGGCAGGCATGTCCAACTTCCAAAAGACAGCGATCTAAAAGGGACCCCTGACCATTAGGTCCAGTCGTGGCAGACTCTGGGGTTGTGGTGCTCATCTCACTTTACTGGCCGAGGGATCCGGCGTACAGCTTCCGGGTCATGTGGCCAGCCTGACTAAGCTGCTTCTGGCGAACCAGAGCAGCGCACGGAAATGCTGTTTACCTTCCTGCCAGAGCGGTACCTATTGATCTACTTGCACTTTGATGTGCTTTCGAACTGCTAGGTTGGCAGGAGCAGGGACTGAGCAACAGGAGCTCACCGCAGGGATTCGAACCGCCGACCTTCTGATTGGCAAGCCCTAGGCTCTGTGGTTTAACCCACAGCGTCACCCGTGCCCCTTAGACAGCGATCTACTTCCACTATAGATAAACTGGCAGTGATCTACCCATTGGATTGACCTGTGTTGAGCTTTTTTTTGGGGGGGTGAGCAAAAATTGTTGACTGCAGACACCCCTGTTGTAGGGCAAACTCTGGGCCCATGCAAGACTTAAATACACTTTGCATCTCCTCACTCAGAACTGCTTGAAATGGCTTTAAATTTCTTCTAATTCTAACACTAATCCAACACATGGATGGTCTTGTTTTCAGAGGAGGTTTTAAATAGCAAGTTAGCTCACAAGATAATAAGGCCAAAGTGTGGCTCAGCCAAATGGAGATTAGTTTAGTTGAGGGGAAGGACAGTCAGCAGAATGGTGAAGAATGAAAGTCCACTTCTCTCCTCTGACCTTCTCCATTGATTTCTCATTCCATGTACATCTCCCAGGGCTATTGCCTGTTGGAAAGTGTTTTGCCTGCGCTTCCAGCGCACATTTCTTATGAGGTGAGTACATTGCATTAGTACAGCTCAGCTTTTAAACATGGTTTTCTCTTCTGAAATTTCTTTGTCTTGTTTAAAATGATTTTTAATGAAGCTTTCTCATATAAACGAGAAATGCATGATAAGAAACAAAAACAGGCATAAGAAATCTTGTGAACTTAGTCTTGGGACTCCCTCTTGATGCTCCCACAAACAAATCAAAGCAACCAGGCAACATGGAGACAGGTAAGATGGAGAAACAGCAATCTGGAAGCCCAACGGAGGTAATTTATAAATTTTCGAGTTAAAGGTCAAAAGTGTTTAGGTATAATACCAGTCTGTAACGGATGATGAGGATCTTGGGGTGTGTGGGGACAACTGCTCACTGTTATTACAAAACAGATTCAACAAATGGAAGTTGCCATCTCTGCATTAGGAAATGCGAGAACATAACAAACAGCTAGCCAGAGAGCTGATCTTCCAGTAAAAAGTGATTTAAATTTTCCCCATTCCTTATTAAACTTTTGGCCTTCCTGATTTCTGATTCTTCCAGTCATTTTAGCCATTTCAGCATAACCCATCAATTTATAACTTATCTTAAAGACCATTGTAAACAGCTAAAATCGTTAGTAGGATTGGAATATCACTTGTAGTTTAATGGTGAATTTTGGGTACAATGGAGAGATAAAAAGATCTGATTATAAAAGATGCAGGAGGAATAGATTAACAGTCAGACCCACAAAAGGGAGGAGGGAAGTCCAAGAAATTCCTTGGAATCTAGTTTTTAATGTTGTATGTTGGATATGTGGCTGTAAAAATTCAATCTGAAAAACCAAATAAATAAATTTCTAAAAAATAAATAAAGAGTGATTTATATTTCCATTTAAACTGCGTCTCTGCAGGAGCTGAACGACTACCTGGCGAACATAACGGCTTGTGGGCCACCTAAATTCCATGGGGTCTATGGTAAATTTTATGTGATCCATCCATTAAAGATGGAGGTGTTCAATACCAAGGAAATGGAGGTCGCCGTTTGGACTCTGACCGATGTGAGTTCCAGTCTGGGGAGTCTTCTGGAGGAGAACATTTTTGGTCCATCAGCACCGTCTCCCTCCACTGAATGGACCTTCTCTTGTTTTCTCTCTCCCTTTCATGGCAGGCTTACTATTTGTTAGCTGATATTTTTATTACAGACAACAAGCTGAAGCTCTCGTTAACTCTAGACAGGTAACAAACACCCTGACGCCCTATTCAGCGTCATTGCCTCTTGACGTACTTGATAGAACTTCTTGCTTGCATGTGCAAGATGATAGAAGCAAAAGGTTGCATGCCGGTAGATACTGCTGCTGCTGCTGCTGCTGCTGCTGCTGTTGTTTAATTTATATACCAATTAATTACCAGGATGGTTTCTATGTGATTTGCAAGTATAAGAGCAATCAGAAAGCACACATAACTGAAGTACACACTACAACAATTCCATCAAAACAATAAAGCAAGCTAGTCAAAACAGTACAATATACTGCTTAACACCGTCCTTTCTAAGCAGTGTGCCGTAAGATTACCTCTTCTGAAATCTCAAATAAAATCAGTTAAGATTGAACATAAAGACAGAAGCCCCAATTAAAATGGGGCGCTTTGCTCACGTGAGTCGAGTGGCAGAAGCCAAAGGCTACGAGTAGCTGGAGATGACGGTTTTCATCCATAGATGAGAATAATAATGAAGTAATAATTCAAGGCCTTGAAGGGTTGTTAGAAAAGTGGAGCGCAAGGGGCACAGCACACAGCTCTCTTCTGAAACAGAAGACTCTGGTCAGGGGCCTCAGGAGGAAGAGCCGAGGGGCCCCGCCGCCTCCCAGGATGGGCCACCCAAGGCACTCGCCTCACCATGCCTAGTGGTAGGAGCAGCTCTGCCCCATGTCCTGCTCTCCTATATCAGGGGCAACCAGGATACAGGTCACGTTTTGCAGGGCACAGTGCAGACTGGTGGGCTCAGATGGGCACTGGAAGATAGTTGTTGCTAAGAGTCCAAGCTCAGATTTTTTTTCTGTTGTGAACCACCCTGGGATCTTCGGATGAAGGGTGGTATATATATTCAGTGGCGTAGCGTGGGGGGTGCAAGGGGGGCCGGCCGCACCGGGCGCAACATCTGGGGTTAGGGCAAATCCACGGGTTAGGGGGCGCAAATCCACGGGTTAGGGGGCGCAAATTACTTGCCTTGCCCCGGGTGCTGACAACCCACGCTACTCCACTGTATATATTTAATTAATAGATATGGATTTTTGACCCTTGATGGGAAGCTTCAGATTCAGGGGGGGAATCACGCGCAATGCAGTTGACGGGGATCTTGTGCTAAGCCACTTCTAACAAGCATTTCCTTTTCCCTCGCAGTGGATTTCTGGACATGGGAGGCGAGAACGTAAGCTCTTCCACCTATTCTAATACATTCTGTCGTATAGCAAGATCAATTTCTTTAGCCCTGTTTTGCTTGACCTTGCTCACAGTCCCACTTCAGAGAATCACGGCAAAGGCCATGATTGGGCTTAAAAGCTTCTAAGTGTCTTGCCCAAGACACTCAGCCAGTTCATGGCCAAGCAGGGATTTGAACTCAGGACTTCAGAGGCTGACTTGTCTGCTCTTTCCACCCGCTGGCGCTGCTTCTGTTCAGTCTAAGGTTTTGTTCATGGGTGATGTCAGGATATGCAGTGGCCGACAGTTACGTTCTGGGCCCAGTGCCATGGCTGCTCCTGGCCTAGCTCAAAGGAATTGAAATATACTCGGAATCGAATGTGGATTTAATGCTCTTTATTCAGCTCTTAGTGGTGAGGAGGAATGGAAGTTCCCCTGAAATGTCTGCTTTATATACACTATTTACACAATGGGCCCCACGTGATTGGCTAATTCTGGGATTCTCCTGTAGGCCAATCAGGTTGCGGATTCATTTCTACCTGGATTGGGTGGCTCCTGTGGACCAATCAGACTGCTGCATTCTGGATCCTATTGTTCTAGGACCAA
>JAXCMG010000097.1:897918-931002 GCA_034642415.1 Podarcis siculus | reverse complement strand
AATAGGATCCAAAAGGCAGCAGTCTGACTGGTCCTAGAACAATAGGATCCAGAATGCAGCAGTCTGATTGGTCCTAGAACAATAGCATCCAGAATGCAGCAGTCTGATTGGTCCACAGGAGCCACCCAATCCAGCTCCAGGTAGAAGGGAATCCGCAACCTGATTGGCCTACAGGTGAATCCCGGAATTAGCCAATCACAATGGGGCCCATTGTGTAAATAATGTATATAAAGCAGACATTCTGGGGGAACTTCCATTCCTTCTCACCACTATGAGCTGAATAAAGAGCAGGAAATCCACTCTCAACCGAGTAGATTTGAGAGTCCTTTTCTATTTTTGGACTCTGGTTAAACAGAACCCCTGCTTCTCTCAGCCTGGGGCAAGCTGACCTGCGTGAAGGACGCTCTGCTGTTGTTTTTTGTTCTGATGTCTCAGTTTTAGCCCACTGGGATCATGGAGAATTTCCCCTCCTTCCCAGGGCCCCAAGGGAGCTGGCACCTCAGAGTGCATGAGTGCAGAAGCAGCCAGATCGTTTTATCAGGCAAGCATAAACGCTTGTGAGGATGGAGCAATCTGGTTGGCGCCACATGGAAGCCCTCCCTGTGAGTTTGTGAGAGCGATAAGGCTCCAATTAGCCGCGATCCCTGCATTGCAGAGGGCTTGACTAGATGACCCCTGCAGGTCCCTTCCAACTCTGCAATTCTATGATTAACTGCAGAGTCTGCAACCCATGAGAGCTGATTCTTTTCATTACTGGCCCTGACGTGGTGGAACGCTCTGTCCCAAGAGACTAGGGCCCTGCAGGACTTGACATCTTTCCGCAGGGCCTGCAAGACAGAGCTGTTCTGCCTGGCCTTTGATTTGGACTCAATCTGACCCTTATGTTTCCCTCCCCTTATGGTCTTGATTTATCAGCTACTTTTAAAATAAGGCTGCATTTTAAATTGCATTTTAACCTGTATTTTAAATTGGTTACCCCCCCCATTGTGTTTTTACTGTGATTTTATTGGTGTTAGCCGCCCTGAGCGACTCTTGCCTCCCTAATGCTCATCTTCAGAACACCCACCCCCACCTTGTTAGTCTCTGGTGAGCTAATGAGAAGCAGAAGACCGCTGAGGATGGGGGCGGGACATGCTTGTCAGGAATGTTCCCTGATCCTTTTCCCCACAGATCATTTCCCTTCCAGACAACCCAGAGTTCCCAGAAGTTCTGACTCCCACCAGGACACAGGCTGCATCTTTGTCCCATGTTCTGGGCTGTCAGTTGCCAACTGCTCTCCGTGATGAATGCGGAAGATGCTTTCCTGATCCAAAAGTGCCCCGGGGGCTCTTTCTCTCTTGCTGCCTGCTCAGTCCGCATCTGCCTTCTCCCCTCCTTCCCAGTAAGCACCAGTGCCTGCCACAACTTCTCCCAGTCCAGGATGGATTTTCTCCTTCCGCCTCTTGGCCATGCAGCCTGCAGGCAGAGGAGGACGCTGCCTGTTTGATGTGTAATGTGTGCCTGAATCTGATTTTAGATTATTGCTCCATTTATCTTTTGAATTGCTACAGAAAATTCTGGGGTGTGGATTTGCTCCTCTACCCATCTCATCGGGGTGCAACTCACCACGGGTCCCTTCGGTCAGCAGAAGAAAGGAGTCTCCAGCCAAGAAAAGAAGCAAATCAGCGGTCGGTAGACCTGATCTTTATTTGTTACAACAAGGTTCACACACACAAAGAGTAAGAACCCCCAGCATAGGGTTACACCTGCCTTTAAGTCCTCTCTTCCCTTTCCCATGATGCATTTCCAACAGCATCAGCATCACATCACAAATATGTCACAAAGAGGGAGTGGTCCTCAGGAGGTCACCTGAGTCAACCACTGACCACTGTTAATATAATAATTAAAAAATTATTTAAACCCCACCCTCCCCAGCCAGAGCCAGGCTCAGGGCAGCTAACACCAATAAAATAAAATCAGAGTAAAAACATAATAGGGGGGAAAGAGAGGGAGGAAAAAAGCCAATTTAAAATACAGGTTAAAATGCAATTTAAAATGCAGCCTCATTTTAAAAGTAGCCCATAGATTAAAACCATAAGGGGAAGGAAACATAAGGGTCAGACTGAGTCCAGACCAAAGGCCAAGCAGAACAGCTCTGTCTTGCAGGCCCTGTGGAAAGATGTCAAGTCCTGCAGGGCCCTGGTCTCTTGGGACAGAGCGTTCCACCAAGTCAGGGCCAGTGCTGAAAAGGCCCTGGCCCTAGTTGAGACCAATCTAACCACCGTGTGACTTGGGACCTCCAAAGTGTTGTCATTTGTGGACCTTAAAGTCCTCCACGGGGCATACCAGGAGAGGCGGTCCTGTAGGTACGAGGGTCCTAGGCTGCATAGGGCTTTAAAGGTCAAAACCAGCACCTTAAACCTGACCCTGGACTCCACCGGGAGCCAGTGCAGCTTGAAAAGCACTGGGTGAATATGCTCCCATGGCAGAGACCCCGTAAGGAGCCTCGCCGCGGCATTCTGCACCCGCTGGAGTCTCTGGCTCAGCTTCAAGGGCAGTCCCACGTAGAGCGAGTTACAATAATCAAGCCTGGAGGTGACCATCGCGTGGATCACTGTGGCCAGATCAGGGCGAGAAAGGTTATCACCTGTGCTTCTTGTCACCTCCCAAGTACCTGCTTCTCAAAGAACAAAGAAAACTATAGTTTAAAGTGCTGTCTCTACAGACAATTTTACCATTTCATTCTCTTTGTAAACCACTCTGAAGTTTATTTTGCAATCAAGCGCTGCATAAATTAGACAAATTCAGGGGAGTGGGGGCTCTCAGTGGCTCCTGGCCAGGACGGTTCTGTCCTGCCTCCATGGTCAAGGCAGGGATGCTTCTGAATACCAGAAAACTGCAGGGGGGGCCTCTAGTGCTCAGATCCTGCTTGCAGGGTCCTCTTTGGGACACTGTGAGAACAGGATACTGGACTGGACGGGCCATGGGCCTCCTCCAGAGGACTTAGGTATGTTCTGCCCCTTCTCTCTGCAGGGTTTTAAACATCCACTAGATGGTGCCACACATAGTGCTCAAACAGGTGTGTGTTTAAACACACCTTTTACAGGACTCCCTGCCTTGCTGCACCTTCAGAGAGAGAAGCCATTGCCAGAAGGTAACCAGGACTGCTGAGAGCTTGTCTGCTGCGTGTCTTGGCAACTGGCTTTCCTTTTAAAATAAATAAATAAATAATAATAATCTTTATTAATTTAAATTACACACTTATACAAAGAATTTACAATCTCATACTACAAAAAGAAAATTTAAGAAAAAACAACTAAGAAAAAAGAAAATACAGAAAAAAGAAAGAAGAAAAAGCAAATTTACGTACATAAAAAAACACTTAATCTTCCTAATTAATACTTAATTAAACACTTAAATAAAAAAGGCTTCTGACAAAACGAGTCTTCCAATCATTCTCATTGTACTGTTTATACTGTCGTTTCCCCCAGCACAGTTTTATAGTCTTTAATATTGTTCCCGTCTACTCCACAAACATTATTTGTTGTGTTTACAAGTATCACGCAAGTTCTCCTAATATGGTGTGATGGGTACAATATGATCTTACGTAATCCTTATATATTCTCCATTCTCCAAATATTTTCTGGGTCAATCCTCCTCTAACTCTTCCCATCAGTTTTGCTAGTTGCAAATATTCTAACCTGAGTACCTGGCTTTCCATGTGCTTTTCCTATGTTTGCACCTGCTACCTTCCATCCGCATCCCTTCCCAGGTCGGCCTGGAGGAGACCCTGATATCTTGGAGGGAGCATCTGCCAGGAAGTGCAGGTGATGCGAGTTGCACCCCATACAAGGCAGCTTCCCCCGTTCCTATTCAAATCCTCATATCCCCAGAAAACAATGTTTCAAATGCATATTTCAGTACGTTTCAAAGCTGCCAAAAACATTGTCACAGCCTTTATAGAAGTGCAATCGAGACTGAAATATACTCGGAGTCGAGAGTGGATTTCATGCTCTTTATTCAGCTCATAGTGGTGAGGAGGAATGGAAGTCCCCCCAGAATGTCTGCTTTATATACATTATTTACACAATGGGCCCCACGTGATTGGCTAATTCCAGGGTTCTCCTGTAGGCCAATCAGGTTGTGGATTCACTTCCACCTGGAGTTGGTTTGGGTGGCTCCTGGGGACCAATCAGACTGCTGCATTCTGGATCCTGTTGTTCTAGGACCAATCAGACTGCTGCATTCTGGATCCTATTGTTCTAGGACCAATCAGACTGCTGCATTCTGGAGCCTATTGTTCTAGGACCAATCAGACTGCTGCCTTTTGGATCCTATTCAACTCAGTACATAACAAGGACGTTCCTCCAAAAGATCTGAATTCAGATTATTTCGTATCTGCATTCTCAAAAAGGGAATCCCTGGAGGATCCTCACTTTTACTTTCCGTGCTGTGTTAATAACTTCCAGAAGTGACTTGTCAGAAGAGACAAAAATGTTTTCTTCACCCCCATTTCCACAATGACATAAAACTGCATTTGGCTGCCTAACGAGAGTTGTGCAAATTGAAATGAATGAGGAAGGAGACAGTGTTTCTGGAAAGTCAGGATAGCTGTTGCAGCTGCCCAGATTAGGAGGGGGGGGGAGCATATAGGATGACCTCCTTTCTCCCCAGAAGTGATGGATTGTCCTGTGCTTGATTTAGGGTTCCTCCTTATGAGAAACTGCCAGGCATAGATTTGCTTCCTCCTGAGGAGATGGGATGTCAAAGGCAGAACATAATAATTGTGGCTGTGGGGGCAGCGGGGGTCCCATTACCCAAATGACTTTCCTAAACGGCTGCTTCCTCCTCTTTCAAAGCCTTCGCATTAGTGACCAATTACCTGTGACTTGTAAATGGATTTGTTCCTTGCTGGGATAATACGGAGGAATATAATTCAAGAAGGCAGAAATGGATCCAAATAGAGGACACACCAGTCAGTCCGTCAGTTTTACTGCACATAGCCAAAGGCTGCCGCAATGTACACAGAACCATCCAGCAATTAAAAGAAAATATACTGGATTGATACAAAAAACTTCAAACATTTATATTATCAAGACATTACCTACTCTAAACAGAGCTATAAAAGTTAAGACATTAAACAATAAAATTTATAAGCTAAAATTATCACATGGCCACTAATATATTAAAAAATAATGTTAATTAATGCAATATGCAATTATATTCAGAGCTTGATGATAAAGATAGAATATAGCTTGATGTAATGTAATGGTAAAGGGAAGAAGAAGAAGAAGAGTTTGGATTTGATATCGTGCTTTATCACTACACGAAGGAGTCTCAAAGCGGCTAACATTCTCCTTTCCCTTCCTCCCCCACAACAAACACTCTGTGAGGTGAGTGGGGCTGAGAGACTTCAGAGAAGTGGGACTGGCCCAAGGTCACCCAGCAGCTGCAGGTGGAGGCAGTGGAGTAGCGTGGGTTGTCAGCACCCGGGGCAAGGCAAGTAATTTGCGCCCCCTAACCCGTGGATTTGCGCCCCCTAACCCGTGGATTTGCCCTAACCCCAGATGTTGCGCCCGGTGCGGCCGGCCCCCTTTGCACCCCCCACGCTACGCCACTGGGTGGAGGAGCGGGGAAGCGAACCTGGTTCACCAGATTATGAGTCTACTGCTCTTAACCACTACTCCACACTGGGACCCCTGACCATTAGGTCCAGTCGTGGCCGACTCTGGGGTTGCGGCGCTCATCTCGCTTTATTGGCTGAGGGAGCCAGCGTACAGCTGTAGCCAGCATGACTAAGCCGCTTCTGGCGAACCAGAGCAGCTCACCGAAACGCCGTTTACCTTCCCGCCGAAGTGGTACCTATTTATCTACTTGCACTTTTGACGTGCTTTCGAACTGCTAGGTTGGCAGGAGCAGGGACCGAGCAACGGGAGCTCACCCCATCATGGGGATTCGAACCGCTGACCTTCTGATTGGCAAGCCCTAGGCTCTGTGGTTTAACCCACAGGGCCACCCGCTTCCCACTTTGGCTATATAATTTGCTCTAATTTTCCTAGTAGCAGTTGCAAAGAGTGCTAGATGCCAGGTCACATACTTATCTGTGTCTGCGAGGAGATAAAAAATCATGTCAGAGGAGTTCTGGCCAGAGAGTCTGCAGAGTAGCTTTTCCTCAGCATTAAGTAACCACAATTGACCCCCTCCCTCTGGGATTAGGGACTGTGGATTGTAGGCCAAAGGATGTGGCCCAAATCTCTCCCAAAAAGAATCGTGGAGTCCTAGAGCTGGAAGGGGCTTCAATGGGGGTCCAGCCCCCTGCAATGCATGACCCACGGCTATATAAAGCAGTGTGCATGTGCAAGGAAGTCTGCAGACAGACAACGGCTTTGTTTTCAGAGAGATTTCATTTGCCTCGGAAGAGGGATTTGCACAGCTTGGGTTGTGCCCACCCCACACTTCACCTCTCAGAAACAGGCTTTTATGTGCTAGAGGCATTTTTCTTTCTGCTTCTCAGCTGGGGCAGCAAAACCACATGGACCACAAATCTTCCTTTCCATGGAGAGGGGGCCCTTTCTGGAGTTCACCTCAGCCCCCGTCCTCCACCCCAGGCAACCTTCAGCATTCTAATGAAATAAAACATTTTGAAATGGTAGACTGCCTTGAGTGACTTGGCAGAAGGGTGGCTACACACGGAATAATAATAATAATAATATATAATAATAATAATTTATTATTTATACCCCGCCCATCTGGCTGGGTTTCCCCAGCCACTCTGGGTGGCTTCCAACAAAGTATTAAAATACAGTAGTCTGTTAAACATTAAAAACTTCCCTAAACAGGGCTGCCTTCTAAAAGTCTTCTAAAAGTCTGGTAGTTGTTTATCTCTTTGACATCTGATGGGAGGGCGTTCCACAGGGCGGGTGCCACCACCGAGAAGGCGCTCTGCCTGGTCCCCTGTAACTAGGCTTCTCACAGGGAGGAAACCGCCAGAAGGCCCTCGGAGCTGGACCTCAGTGTCCGGGCAGAACGATGGAGGTGGAGACGCTCCTACAGATATACTGGACCGAGGCCATTTAGGGCTTTAAAGATTAGCACCAACACTTTGAATTGTGCTTGGAAATGTACTGAGAGCCAATGTAGATCTTTCAATACCCATTGGAAATGTATTTTTACACACTAGGCCCATCTTCAAGCCATGAGAGACTCCAGAGGTTCTGTTTCCTTGGGATGAAGATCAGCGCAGACTGTAGTGTATATATACACATATATTCTTATGAGATACTTTTTTCCATTTCAGATCCCAACCATTCTGAGTACAGTTGGCTCACAGCACCAACACTCCGGCAAATCTTGCTTCTCGGTTAATCGCAGCTTTGGATCCAGTACAGAGCAAGCTGGCCTCTGAGTCTCCAGCTTCCAGCTCAGCTCCAACAAAGTGTCTCTGGCTCTTGTCCTATTACCTAGCAGCCAGGAAAGGGTGGGGGGGGGGTGGAGGAAGGCCCCCCTATTAGCCTGCAGGGCCCAATCCCTTAGCTGTAGCTCTTGAAACCTGGCTCATTACAGTGGTACCTCGGGTTACATACACTTCGGGTTACATACACTTCAGGTTACAGACTCTGCTAACCCAGAAATAGTACCTTGGGTTAAGAACTTTGCTTCAGGATGAGAACAGAAATCGTGCTCCGGCAGCCCAGTGGCAGAGGAGGCCCCATTAGCTAAAGTGGTGCTTCAGGTTAAGAACAGTTTCAGGTTAAGTCCGGACGTCCGGAACGAATTAAGTACTTAACCCGAGGTACCACTGTATTTTGGGATGCTGATGAGGACACTTAAGTGGGCAGCTAAGGGTTAAACCACAGAGCCTAGGGCTTGCCAATCAGAAGGTCGGAGGTTCGAATCCCCAGGAAGGAGTGACTGTTGCTCGGTCCCTGCTCCTGCCCACCTAGCAGTTCGAAAGCACGTCAAAGTGCAAGTAGATAAATAGGTATCGCTCCGGCAGGAAGGTAAATGGCGTTTCTGTGCGCTGCTCTGGTTCGCCAGAAGTGGCTCAGTCATGCTGGCCACATGACCCGGAAGCTGTACGCCGGCTCCCTTGGCCAGTAAAGCGAGATGAGCGCCACAACCCTAGAGTCAGTCACGACTGGACCTAATGGTCAGGGGTCCCTTTAAAACAACACCCTTATCTGTCCAGTTCAGCAAATTCCTGTTGGATTCTCACTCTGCCTGTGTGCAGGACCCCAAGAATTGGAAGAGACTTGGGGCATTATCTGGATTGAACCCCCCCCCACACACACTTGGAAAAATATGCCTGTTCACACTTGGCATCTGCCAAGGTGAACAGGACCAGACTGGAACTTCTCACCATCGCAGCACTAAGGACCAATATACCTTCTCATTCCATCTTCCTGGGTGGAATAGCATCCCTCCTGCAGATGTTGCGAAGGGACCTATCCCTGCCTCGCGTTGACCTCCCTTCTTGGGGCAGAGCCCATCTCTATTGACAGAAGCGGGGCTTTGCCAAAAGCGTCCAGGAGCAGCTTTTCTTCTGCTTCCCAAAACTGCCTGGAAAGTGGAAGGAATGAGAAGACGAATCATCTTTTTAAGAAGCGTTTGTTTCTTCTTCTGGGGAAGAGGCCGGAAGTTGGGGGGAGAGGGAGAGCCGGATCAGAGCTTTCCTTGCTCCATCCAGCAAGCCTCCAGAGAGCCCCTGTCCACCCCAAAGCCCTGGCCTGGGCTGCGTGGGAAGAGAACAAACGGATCCATTGCTCAAGAGCTGAGCCGCCGTTGTTTATAGCTGAAGGGTCAGCCATGACACAGGAGACGTCTCCTCTGAGCCATAAATCGCAAATGTGATCTGGGTGGGTGGGAATCATTCTCTGTTTGCAATCCCTGATTTAAAACAAATAATCCACTGAAGGCTCTTGCAAAATGTGCATTTTGCACACCTCCCATGTCGTCCACAAGTTCTCTGTATTGCAGTAGGAGGGACACCTTGCCATCACTCCAGAAGGTTTTTAATTTGCGGGGTTTTAAATTTTGGTTCCTCTGTTGTTGTTTTATTGGGTTGGTTAAATGTTTAGTTGGGGTTGGCAGTTTTTAAAATTTGGGTATAACTGTAAACTGGTTGTTGTTGCTGTTTTCTATTGATTTATTGCTTTATTTATAGTCTGTATAAGATATTCAGTTCTTTAATGTTTGGTGTTTTATTACGTTTTTAACACTGTAAGCCGCCCAGAGTAGCTGGGGAAACCCAGACAGATGGGTGGGATGTAAATAATAAAATTATTATTATTATTATTATTATTATTATTATTAAACAATCACTTCCCACACATCATCATGATCATCATCATCATCATTTTATTTGCACCCCACCCATCTGACTGGGTTGCCCCAGCTACATAGCTAAGGAGACAGATTTCCCCCCCCCCCTATGCAACATTGATTTTCTCTAGCTAAACTTCCCTTTGGTTTGCTCTGCAAAAATATGACGGACTGTTGGAGGCTAGGCGTTCGGTGGATGAGAATCTGTGTGAATCCCCCATAAAATAACCCACCCACCCCTCCAATTTTGCAGAATTGGCAATATTGACACACAAACTACGAGACAAGGATAACTGTGACTTTAAAGATGAATGGGAACCCTTTACAAAGTACCCAAAGAAGCAACAAAACGAACTGGACTCCTTGGCAGGTTTTGAATAAACAATCACAAACTTTTTATTCATAATAGCTAGTTAGATAAATTAAGGACCTACACAATTTTATAACATGCAGAGAATAACATTCGTTGATAAACCAGAGAGAGGAGCTGAGGGAAGTCAGAAGTGGATAAATTAACAGGAAGGATTCGAAACCTGCGGGACCAGAGATTCTTAGAAGACTGGAGTAAATATTTTAACTATTTGAAAAGCAAATGTAATAAACAGATTACGCTAGTAGGACTGCAATAAGTTTTGCAAGGATGATTATTTGAAATATTGCAAGAAAGGCTATGAGGAGAACTATTAATGATAATTAAGAGGTAATAGAGAAATTAAGAATTGTATAATAAGTGATAAAGAACGGAAAATCATCAGAGGTGTTGACGGAAGTCTAAAAAATATTGTATAAGATCAGAAGTTATGTTGGATGACTGTTGGAGAGGATATGTTAAAAAAACTAATAAAAATGTATGTATATATATAAAAGAAGACACAGCAGGCCAAGTGGAGGCCAAGGATGGTCAGGGAGGAGGTCAGCAGCACCTGCCTTGCTTCTGTTTTCCCAGCTGCAGCTTGGGGCTCTCCTCCCCCCAAGGCCAGCCTGACCCCAGAGGGATGCCTGGGATGGCGTCCATGTGTCTGAAGGCGGAGGAAGCATCAGCAGGCAGCTGGAACATGGAGAACAGGAAGCCCAAGCTGGGCGGATGGGGAAACATGCCCAAATGAAGGCAGTGAGCGCAGAAGGGCAAGGAGAAGACCATCCTTTGCAGAGCAGCCCTCATCCAGACTTGCTGCTGGACCACAGTGTCAGGTGTGCGTGCAGGAGCCAGGCCCTGTGACCAGTAGGACTTTGCAGGACTGGGGCGTTCCTGAGTTTGTTCTGGAGAGGCAAGGCTCACAGGTGAAGCTGCTTGGTAACTCACAGCACCTGGTGGCAAGAGCCGGGAAGGGATATAAGGTCAGCCTTTCCCTTCGGCTCATTGCCACAGCAACACGCTTCCTGCCTTGCTGCGTTTGGCTTCTTGCTTCCTAAACCTTGAACCTCGGCTTCTTGACTCCCTGCTTCTTGATCCTCAGACCCATGACTTCTTGCTTTCTGACCCTTGGCTTCTTGACTCCCGGTTCTCTGACCCTCTTACTCTTGGCTTTCTGACTCCTGGCTTCTGCACCCCCGTTCCTGCTCCCACCCTGCCATCTTGCCCCTGGTCCTGACGTCCCCTGCCGTGACTTTGATCGCCTGTGAACCGGACCGTGACACACAGAGACAGAATGAGGGAGTTGGAAGGGACCCAGGGGTCATCTAGTCCAACCCCCTGCACTTGAGGCATGAGAACGATTAAGAACATAAGAAGAGCTTGCTGGATCGGGCCAATGGCCCATTTAGTCCAGCATCCTGTCCTCAGTCATGGGAAGCCCACAAGCAGGATTCGAACACAGAACCCATCTCCCCTCCTGTGGTTTCCAGCAACTGGGATTCAGAAGCTATCAATAGCCCTCTCTTCCATGAATTTTCCTAATCCTCTTTCAAAACCATTTGGGTTGGTGTCCATTGCTGCCTCTTATAGGAGGAGTTCCATAGATTAATTATGGCATGTATTCAGCGTCCTCTAGAATTTGCACAATGAAGGCACAAGATGAAGAGCCTCTCCCACTGGGCCCCCACCCCATAGCCTCTGGAGGTAGAGGAACAACCAAGAGGGTCCCTTCTGCCCATCTCGGCACCCAAGAGGGTCTATAGCAGGGATGTGTACTGGTCGATCGTGGTGCGTCCCTGGTCGATCCTGGTCGATGGTGTGACCCTGATCGATCCTCCTAAAAAACGACAGCTCAACAACTCTGATCAATGCTCTGATCGATAACTATGATCAATACAATGGTAGATCCCTGGTCTATAGGGAAAGAAGTAGTATTCCGGGTATTTGAGACCTGAGTCATTTAGGGCTTTAAAAATGGTAGGGTTAATTAATGCATGAAGGGGTTAGGGCCATAGAGTAAGCTGTCTTGCTGGGCTTAGCTGTGTCCCCTTCACATTGCAGGGAACTAGGTAATCAAGCCTATTGTTGTATCCCTAGTCTACCAGAGAAGCTCAGCATGTGAGGAGCTCTGAGCTACTCCTTCCAGCCTCTTTTGTGTTCCTATACCAATAGTTCTAGGAATGTTTGCCATTTCGTAACTAAGCTATGTTACTGCCCATGCAGCTTTTCTGACTGATGTATGGAAAAGCATATGAATCTGACCTTTGGAGAGTTTGTAAGTAAACCAAATCTGCCCTCTTTTCCTATGCTGTGGGAAGAGGGAAACTTTAGAAGGAACTTTTAAAGGGGGCAATTTTGGAACTCACTTGAAAGGGCACATCTTAAAGGTTTTACAGCCTAGATTTTCACGCTTCATTTTGCTGGTTTTAAATCTCTGCTGGGGTTCTGTCACCAAAGAGTACTTGCCCCAGACTCGCATCTTGGCATCTGCAGAAATTCTCCTTTCATGGATCTTTCTCTTTGAACCAACACAAATACCGATGTGAGTACCTTGAATTGGTCCCAGAAACAAACTGGCAACCAATGCAGCTCCTTTAAAAAAGGGATATATCATACTGCTCAGCCGTCCTGATTTAAGTGGGACATCCCAGAATTACAGAAGTCATTCCTGGCTTCCCATTGGATCTTGGAACGTCCTGTTCTTTTGGTCTGGTGCTCTGGCGCAAGTCAGTTGGCTCCTGTGAAAGCTCAGGACCCAAAAAACGAGTGTCCCAATTTGGACCACCCAGATGTTGGAGGGTATGGTTATATGCAATCTAAATAGAACCCCATCTGGTAATCTGCCTGATGCATTTTGGAGCAACTAAAGTTTCCAGGTCATCTTCAAGGGCAGCTCCATGTAGACCATATTGTAGTAATCCAGTCTGGAAGCTACCAGAGCATGGAGTTCAGCAGCCAAGTCATGCCTGCAGTGGGATTCAGCAGGGCTCAGCTTATGTGCTTAGTAAAAGGTAAAGGGACCCCTGACCATTAGGTCCAGTCATGGCCGACTCTGGGGTTGCGGCGCTCATCTCGCTTTATTGGCCGAGGGAGCCGGCATACAGCTTCCGGGTCATGTGGCCAGCAGGACCAAGGCACTTCTGGCGAACCAGAGCAGCGCACGGAAATGCCGTTTACCTTCCCGCCGGAGCAGTACCTATTTATCTACTTGCACTTTGATGTGCTTTCGAACTGCTAGGTTGGCAGGAGCTGGGACCGAGCAACAGGAGCTCACCCCATTGCGGGGATTCGAACCGCCGACCTTCTGATCAGCAAGTCCTAGGCTCTGTGGTTTAACCCACAGCACCACCCACATCCCACATGTGCTTAGTAGTATGGGGTAAATCACTATTTTCAACAGAATGCAAGGTCCAAACCATCTCAGAACAGATGGCACAGCTTAGGAACCCCCCAGCTGTGTTTCAGAAATATCTTCCCTGCTGAAAGGCATATTCAGAGGCTCTCCCCTTGCTCCGCATCACACGCCCTGATGTCAGCCTCTCCCATAAAAACCTCCCTGTTCCCTCCTTGCCCACCAGCTCATCCCAAGACCCTCCTCTCCCCCTTGACCCCGTCCAGTGCTTCCGCTCAGTGACATGATGTCTGGAGAGGCAACCTGAGATACAATGGATGCCCAGAGCGCAGGGGCAGGGGCGACTGGCAAAAAAAATAGAATAAGATATAAGAAAGGGGGTTCTGAGGAGGCTCTCGGGACGGGGCCTCACAAGCTTCTCTGCATCTGTGAATGGGGACTCTGTGCCTCTCCAAAGAAGCTGAAAAGCCATGCAGAGGGTTGCCCTAGGCAGCTGTGCAGAGCAGCAGGGGTGGGGGCTAAGCAGAGTGGGTGGGGGATGAGGGAGGGGTGGGCAGCAGAGACCCTCATCTCAACTCTGGGTGTTGGTGGCTCAAGATTTGGCTTGCAAGCCAGGCACCAGCTCTGGAGACTGTGGGGTTCCTGCACATGCACAGAGTGGGGATGTATCCCATGCACTAATAATTAGAATACTAAGCAGTGTGGAATAGTGGAGAGAGCGCTGGACTATGGCCTGGTAGACCAGGGTTCGATTCCCTACTCGGTCACGAAGCTCGCTGAGTTGAGCCAGTTGCTGATGCTTTCAGCCTGAGCTGCCCTCTAGGATTATTGTGGGGACAAAACAAGGAGCAGAGAATAATGTAAAGCATCTTGAAATTGAATTGAAATTGAAATACTTTATTGTCACTTGTACAACTTGTATACAGTGAGATTACACAGTGAGATTACATTATCTTGAGTTCCTTGGAAGAAAAGGTGGTATGTAAATGCAATCAACAAACAAACAATTATGCTTGAGGGCCTTATTCTGGCCACACTTTCTAGGTAACAAACTTAACCTGCACCTTCTGAAGTAATAAGTACTGAAATATACATGAACACACATGCATGCACGCACACACACACTTACAGCTAACATGTTCAAATGATTTAATGTGCACAAAACGTGTGTTTTGTAAAAACAAAACACTTGTGTGAACCTAATGCAAATTTTCATGCAGCTTTTTATTGAAAAAAATGCTGACAGATGCAGGAAAAGATGGAACATATCTATGAATGAAGAGGTGGGAAACTGAAATGAACCAAATATAGATTGATCCATCCATCTCTGGCTACTAATGACAAATGCATCCCTTTGTGGCCAAAACAACACTGTGCGAGAGAGAGAGAGAGAGAGAGAGAGAGAGAGAGAGAGAGAGAGAGAGAGAATCGGCCAGTTAGGGGAACCCATGGCTTCCAAAAGTAGGGGGGGATCTATATGTATGTGTGTGTATGTGTAAGATAGATGATAGATACACACACACACACACACACACACACACACACGGGATTAACCTCAGAATAACTAAATGAAAACTGAAGCATATCATCCAACATTTCTCTGATGAAATAGGGACGTCCCATTCCATAAATATAATTTTACTATTTCTACCCCACACATCTGACTGAGTTGCCCCAGCCACTCTGGGCAGCTTCCAACATATATAAAAAACATAATAAAACATTAAACAAAACCTTCCCTATACAAGATTGTCTTCAGACAGCTCAGGGGTCAGATAACTCCATACCCTCCAACGTTTCTCCAGTGAAAACAGGGATATTCTAAGGAAAAGCGGGATCAGATCAGAAACCGGGACGGCTTCTCTAAATCAGGGACATCCCTGGGAAATAGAGGCACTTGGAGGGTCTGCTGAAGTTAGGAATGAACATAAGAAGGACTTGCTGGATGAGGCCAATGGCCCGTCTGATCCAGCATCCTGTTCTCACAGAGGCCAGACAGATGCGTGTCGGAAACCTGCAAACAGGATCCGAGCGCAAGAGCAGCCCTCTCCCCGACTCCAGAAGTTTCCAGCAATTGGGACTTGCTGCCTCCGACTACGGAGTCCTGGCTAGGAGCCACCGACAGCCTCTCCTCCATGAATTCTACACAAGCCCAGTCTTAGAGGCTCAGAAACACCTCTGAGTGCGGCACAAAAGCGGCCTCCGTCTTGGAAAATGTGCATTTGGAAGCAAAAAAATAAAATAATTGGGGTGTTGCGTATGGACCGGTGGAAATCTGCATCCTCCTTGCTGCCCCATCTCCCACCCAGCTTATTTTGCTCCCCTGAGTTCTTCTGCATCCAAGAGCTGGGGAAGGGGATGCCGTCACCTCCTTAGAAAGGAAACGGGGGGGAAGGGGCCCCCTTAAGCTTAGCTGCCCCATTGACAGGCCTCTGAGGCTGGCAGGCCCCTTTCAGAGCACAAGGAGAGAAAAGAAACCGCTGGGAGGATTTGGTGAGTGTGTGTGCGCGCAAAAGGACAGCTGGACAGAAACAAGCCTGGAAGGAGGGCGATGGTTTCGCTGGCCCGTTGACCTGGCGGCTTTGATCCCAGGTGCAAAGGGCCCGTGTGACATCATGGCTGGATCCTGCACCCCCCAAGCCTTCCTGGGCACCCTGCAGCTGGTTCCAGGCCTGTCTGGCCACGGGGCAGGGCCTCTGCCGCTGGGCACAAAGAGGACCGCTGTTCGCTGGCTCTGGCATTGCTCTGCGAGAGCCTCTCCAGCAACGCCAGCCAGGGAAACAGAGAGAGAGAGGCGGCTTTTTAAAGCTCAGACAGCCTCCCCCCCCCCGTCTTTTCTCCTCCTTTCCACTCCTCAATCCCTCCCCCTCGCAGCTAGAGAGAGCGGGTTTCTTTTTCTTTTGCAAGACGCAAAGGATGGGAGAAGTTTGGAGAGGAACAAGCAGTGGCGCTGGACTCTGGCAGGGTTGAGGCTGGAGGCTTTGCAAGCTGGCCTGAGGCCTCCCCGCTGTCTCCTTGGGGGGGGCACACCTGGGGTCCGTCGTGGTGCCCCCACCGCAGAAGACAAGCCCAGCAGCCCAGATGGCTGGAAAGGAGCTTGACGCGAGACCCAGACGCAGCAGCAAGGAGTTTGCCAACAAGTGATCAAGAAGGTTTCTTTTGGAAGGGGCGGCGGCGGCGCTGGGACTTGGTGCCCCCCTCGCTTCGCTTCCGAGGGAACCATGGTAATCCGAAGGGCTTCGTTTGTGGCGGTTTAGTTTCTCCCTGGCTCGGCCACACCGCGAGACCCTCCTCTTTCGGCTCTCTGTCGACCTTGTGGGGCAGCTAAGATGGGGCAGCAGGGAGGGAGGAGGGGGGCTTCTGCTCCAGACTCCGGTTTTGCTTCTTTAAATAAGGGGGTGTGGAGGAATTGGGATCAGTGTAGGATACAGATTGTCCTTGTGGCTGTTCGGCCGTGGAATGGGCTTCCTGGGAAGGTGGTTGTCTCTCCTTCATAAAAGGTAAAGGTAAAGGGACCCCTGACCATTAGGTCCAGTCGTGGCCGACTCTGGGGTTGCGGCGCTCATCTCGATTTACTGGCCGAGGGAGCCGGCGGTAAGGTTCCAGGTCATGTGGCCAGCAGGACTACGCCGCTTCTGGCGAACCAGAGCAGCGCACGGAAATGCCGTTTACCTTCCCACCAGAGTGGTACCTATTTATCTACTTGCACTTTGATGTGCTTTCGAACTGCTGGGTTGGCAGGAACAGGGACCGAGCAATGGGAGCTCACCCCGTTGTGGGGATTCGAACCACCGACCTTCTGATCAGCAAGTCCTAGGCTCTGTGGTTTAACCCACAGCGCCACCCACGTCCCTTTTCTCTCCTTCATAGGAGGTGTTTAAACTGGGGTCGGAGGGCCACCTGTCAGGGACTTTTTAGCTGTGATTCCTACAGCTGGGCTAGCTGACCCTCGGGACCCCTTCTGTGATTCTATGACTCAGCATTTGGAATGATCAAGAGGTCCGCTTTCTCTTGATGACCTTTGACTAGATGACCCTCGGTGTCCCTTCCAACTCTACAGTTCTCCGATTCTATGATTCTCTTCTTGTTCTGAGAGCTTTCCAGAGCTGCAGGTGCCTGTCCTATGGAACGAGGCTGCTCTAAATAAGGTCCCTGCAACCACCTGCTTCTTCAAAAGACAGCCGGTCTGGAGCGGTTGGAGGACCTTCTTAGTCAGACGGGGCATTTCATTGGTTTCCCAGCAGCTGTTGGGTGTAGACTTTGCAAAGCCTGCGGACCTTCCGTGGGAATTGACGGAGATGGGAAGCTGATGATGAGGGAGTTTTTAAGTAGTTGTGTTCATGCCAGCGATGCCCCTGGTGGTTTGGGACAAGAGGTGAGGCCAGCAAGGTCACCTCTGCTCTACTTCAGCAAAGTGGCATCTGAGATGGGGCCACAGTCAGCAGGTCTTTGGATCCAACACAATTCCTCATGGTTGCTGGGCTGAGTCAAAGCATCGTTCCTGAAGCCGTTGGACATCTCTGGACTTGGGGAGGGGCTCAGTGGCAGGAGGCCCCAGGCTCACTCCTCACCAGCATCTCTGGAAAGGGTTGGGAGATTTCGCTGCCTGAAACCCCGGACAGCTGCTGCCAGTCAGGGTAGACAATACTGAACTGGGTGGAGCAATGGCCTGACTCAGGATAAGGCAGCCACCTGTCTTCCTTTGTACCTGTCAGGGGTGAAGTGTCAGGAATTCAATCAGTGCAGGAGAAAGTCTGTGATTCCTTGGAGAACCTCTAGTTGCCAGGAATGTCACCCTGGGCAAAGGGTTAGAGGTGCAGGGGCTTCTCAAGATGTGCAAACCTTTAGGTGCTTTCCCCCTGGCGGAGGATTGCCTGACCTCACTTGACCTCGCTCGGCCGGTTAAGGAGACACCTTTGCCTGCTGCACATATTTATATATTGGTTCAAAAATGTTGATTTGGACCAGGATCTTGCGGACTGAGGGTGTCGGGTATGTTTAGCCTGAACAAGACATGAGAGGTAATGTGACACCCATCTTCAAATATCTGAAGGTCAGATGGAAGATGGAGCAAGCTTGCTTTCTGCTGCTGCTCCAAGCGGGGGGGGGGGGGGGCTCCAGCTAATGGATTCAAATGACAAGGAAGGAAATTCTGACTCAACATTTGGAAGAACTTTCTGTTGGTGGGAGCAGTTTGAGAGTGAAAAGGACCACCTTGGAATGGGGTGGAGTTTCCTCCATTGAAGGCTCTTAAAGAGAGGTGGCAGGGCCACTAGGTCAGGGATTCTGTGCCTGTGATCCTTGCATTGCAGGGGGTTGGTCTAGATGGCCCTTGGTGTCACCTTCCAGCTCTACAATTCTATGATTCTCCTGCCCTCCACACATATCGTCCTGCCTCGGTTTGTACCAGAGGAGGTGCCGATGTAGCATTGCTTCGCTGGAGGTTTTTAAACAGAGTTTTGGTGGCGGCCATGTGTCTGGGATTCCTGCTTTGAAAGGGGTTTGACTAGATGAGGTTCCTATTAACTACTGTTCTATGAGTCTATGGGTTTATCCACACCTATCTTTCCTCTGTGCTTCCCAGGCACAAAGTTCTCTATCCTAGCTCTCATTTTTCGCCCTGGAGCTTTCACTGTGAAACCCACTCTTTACCACAGAATCGGAGCAAACAGCAATCCATGGAGAAACGGAATCGTTCTTGAGTTGTGCTTCAGCTTTAAAGAGCAGGTTTTTGCCCAGTGGGGGGGGGGGGAGGCGTGAAGAGCCCTCAGACACAGAGCTTTAAAGCACAGGACCTTTGCCTAGAAACCACAGAGCAAAATATGTGTGGATATTGATTTTATGAGTGCTCCAACCCAACTCTATGGTGCTGCATCCTTGCAGACCCTCCAAGTGTCCCTGTTTTCCAGGGTCAGCCCTGGATTTACAGAAGTTCCCCCAGTTTCTCATTTGATGCTGGAATGTCCCTCTTTTCCTTAAAGGTAAAGGTAAAGGGACCCATGACCATTCGGTCCAGTCGTGACCGACTCTGGGGTTGTGGCGCTCATCTTGCTTTATTGGCCGAGGGAGCCGGCGTACAGCTTCCGGGTCATGTGGCCAGCATGACTAAGCTGCTTCTGGCGAACCAGAGGAGTGCACGGAAATGCTGTTTACCTTCCCGCCGGAGCGGTACCTATTTATCTCCTTGCACTTTGACATGCTTTCGAACTGCTAGGTTGGCAGGAGCAAGGACCGAACAACGGGAGCTTACCCCGTCGCGGGGATTCGAACCGCCAACCTTCTGATCGGCAAGCCCTAGGCTCTGTGGTTTAACCCACATCATCACCCGCATCCCATCTCTTTTCCTTAGGACGTCCCTATTTTCATCAGAGAAATGCTGGAGGGTAGGGAGTTATGTGACCCCCGAGCCAAGGAGATAAATACAAACTTTAGAAGACATCTGAAGGCAGACCTGTATGGGGAAGTTTTTAAATGTTGGATGTTCTTCTATATGTTGGAAGCTCCCTATTTTCATTGGAGAAATGTTGGAGGATATGGCATTGTGGGCTGTTTCTTCTTTACCATTTGCTCAGCTCAGTCACTATGGACAAAGCAGTAGCCGTTGGAGTTGCTGGAATCTGCTGGAGGGAAAGCTGTTCTTGTGCTCAGGTCTTGCTTGTGGGCTTCCTGTAACGGGCACCTGGTTGGCCCCTGTGAAAACAGGATTGTGGACTAGATGGGCCATGGGCCTGATCCAGCAGCCAGCTCTCCTTATGTTCTTAGGCCTGCCAGCCAGGGCTCCCACTTCTCAGTTTGCAAGATGAAGCAGGTTCCCTCCTCCTCCTCCTCCTCCTCCTCCTCTCCCTGCCTGGGAAGAGGATCCCCTTTCTCACGCACAGCTTGCCGCTCGGAACAAAAGTTTGGCACCGAGAGAGGGGCTGAGGGATGCAGAGATCATTAGCAGCTGTTTGGAAAGGGAGTGTGTGGGGCTGGGAAGCCGATGCGGTTAGAAAAACCGCCTGGCTCTGCCTCATTGCAGACAGAAGGGATCAGGTCCAGAAAACAGAGGAATTAATAGATCTGCTCCCCCTCGGCACACCCACCCACCCCTTTCCCCTTTCCCCTTTCCCCTTGGCACAAGGCTGCCTCTGAGTGACAGTCTGAACGCTTGGCTCGATCCTTGCAGCTGGGACCCCTCAGGCAGTCTTGCTCCCTCCCTCAGATTTAGAGGATTCCCCCCCCCCCCTTGCAGAAGAGAAGGAGAGAGATTGGTTTTGATAAGTGGCTTCAGAGGCAGAGAGCAAAGAGAGATGAACTGTGATGACCACCAACCTAGATGGCTTTGAAAGAAGTTTGAGACAAATTCATGCAGCAGGGGGCTATCAAGGGCTCCTAGCCAGGATGGCTCTGCTCTGCCTCCACACTGGAGACAGTAAGTCTTCTGAACCTCAGTTTCTGGAAACCACAGGAGGAGAGAGGACTCTGCCCAGACACTGAGGTCCAGCTCCGAGGGCCTTCTGGCGGTTCCCTCATTGCGAGAAGTGAGGCTATAGGGAATCAGGCAGAGGGCCTTCTCAGTGGTGGCGCCCGCCCTGTGGAACGCCCTCCCACCAGATGTCAAAGAGATAAACAACTACCTGACATTTAGAAGACATCTGAAGGCAGCTCTGTTCAGGGAAGTTTTTAATGTGTGACATTTTAACGTATTTTTAATCTTTGTTGGAAGCCCCCCAGAGTGCCTGGGAAACCCAGCCAGATGAGCGGGGTACATATAATAATAATATGCTCAGATCCTGCTTGCAGGCTTCCCTAAGGGGCACCTGGTGGGGCACTGTGAGAACAGGAGGCTGGACTAGATGGGCCCTTGGCCTCATCCAGCAAACTCTTTTTATGCAGAATAAATTGGGGGGAGAAGCAGGAAGGTTACAGGAGGCTGGCCGGGCCCACAAGTCTTTTTGAGGCAGTGGGAAGCCAAAGAGGAGGCAAAGCCTCAAATCTCTGTGAAATAACAACAGTAGTCCTCACCAAGCCATAAAATGCCTCAAACCGTGTGTTTGAAGTGATGGGGTGGGATCCGGAGCAGCGTTTCCTCTCTGTCCCCCATGTCCCGCTGCATCAGAAGGTTCTGGGGTTTTCATGGGAAAGGGAAGAGCTTTCAGGGAAGCCCCCCGACCCCCACCCCAAGGTCAAAAGTGAGGAAGCAAAGTCCTCCTCTCAAAGACCTTCTAGAATACCTTTGTGAGGAGAGAGAGCAGAATTTTCATTCCGTGAAATGCATGATTCACATTTTGCTTCAAGCGCAAACCTGATTTGCTAAAATTAGCGAGATTTAGCCGTTGAATTCAGTGGGACTCAGTTGCACTCTCTGATTTTTCAGCTGTGGTTTTAGCGAGACATAATAATGACTCTAGGCTTAATTGTGGCCCCAAACTACCTGTCAAGTGTCTAAAATCTGAAACCGTTCTCACAGCAGAGAGAGATTTCTTCCACTCTCTGGCCACCTTCTGAATCACATTCCGTTTACAGGTTTAACAATTTAAACACAATGACCATAATTATAACGCATCGCAATGTAACGCAACCACAGGGGTTTGGACAGGATGACGCTTCGGGTCCCTTCCAGCTCTACAGATTTCTGGGTCCATGAACATGACCATCTCCACCGAAACCTCTGGTGTTTAGATGAGCGCAAAGCATTCCAGCAGGTCAGCTAACAATATCCAGCCCCGGCAATACTATCCACCGGCACGAAGCATTCCTTCAGCTGCGCAAACGCTTCCCAGAACTTTTCCATAAACAGAACGGGACGGAGAGGAGGTGCAAGTTCCTTCCAATTTAAACCCAGCTCCTCGGCGCAGCTGGGATTTCCATTTGGCCGCCTGGTTCCCGAAGCCAGGGCTTTTGGCAGGGAGCGCCGCAAGAGAGCATCACGAGGAGGGTGATAAAATTTCCAGGGCTGGCTGGCAGCGCTGCAGCTTTTGTGGGAGGCAGAGATGTTTTGGGGGAGAGCAACGGGCCCTCTCGCAAGATCTTCCTCTCATCACCCAGGAGCAGCTTCTCCTCCTCCTCCTTCTCCTCCTCGGCCATCTGCCAGGAACGCCGAGTCTGGGAAGAGGTCTGGCTTGCAGGATAAATGGGGTGGTCCCTCCAGAGCGTGGGCTGCAGGAACAAAGCTCCGCAAACATCTTTCATGTCGGGCTGAGCGAGAGCAGCTCCCCAGGGGCCACCCCGGGAGCAAGAGGGAGGAGGGAGGGTGCTCTTTGGGAGAGCCGACTCGGGTCCCCCAGGCCGGGGGCGTCAGGGCGGGCCAGCGCTCGACTTGCTTACATTGGACGGGCGATCGAGGCACCGCCAAGAGCCCTCTTTGCAAACACAGAGGCCAGGGAGAGATTTCCTGGTCAGAGGTTTCCATCTCAACACAAACAGAGGCTTGCCAGAGGTTGAGATCCAGAAGGGTTGATCTCACGCTGGAGCCAGATGAGAGCTTTTCAGAGTCTTGTGATTGGAGCCCTTGTTACCCAAGCTGTATACAGTGGTACCTCGGGTTACAGACGCTTCAGGTTACAGACTCCGCTAACCCAGAAATAGTGCCTCGGGTTAAGAACTTTGCTTCAGGATGAGAACAGAAATCGTGGTCCGGCAGCGCGGCGGCAGCGGGAGGCCCCATTAGCTAAAGTGGTGCTTCAGGTTAAGAACAGTTTCAGGTTAAGAACGGACCTCCGGAACGAATTAAGTACTTAACCCGAGGCACCACTGTATTGTTGTTGTTGTTTAGTCATTTAGTTGTGTCCGCCTCTTCGTGACCCCCTGGACCAGAGCACGCCAGGCCCTCCTGTCTTCCACTGCCTCCCGCAGTTTGGTCAAACTCATGTTCGTAGCTTCGAGAACACTATCCAACCATCTCGTCCTCTGTCGTCCCCTTCTCCTTGTGCCCTCCATCTTTCCCAGCATCAGGGTCTTTTCCAGGGAGTCTTCTCTTCTCAGGAGATGGCCAAAGTCTTGGAGCCTCAGCTTCAGGATCTGTCCTTCCAGTGAGCACTCAGGGCTGATTTCCTTCCGAATGGAGAGGTTTGATCTTCTTGCCGTCCATGGGACTCTCAAGAGTCTCCTCCAGCTCCATAATTCAAAAGCACCCATTCTTTGGCGATCAGCCTTCTTGATGGTCCAGCTCTCACTTCCATACATCACTACTGGGAAAACCATAGCTTTAACTAGAAGGACCTTTGTTGGCAAGGTGATGTCTCTGCTTTTTAAGATGCTGTCTAGGTTTCTCATTGCTTTTCTCCCAAGAAGCAGGCGTCTTTTAGTTTCGTGACTGCTGTCACCATCTGCAGTGATCGTGGAGCCCAAGAAAGTAAAATCTCCCACTGCCTCCATTTCTTCCCCTTCTATTTGCCGGGAGGTGATGCTGTATATACTGTAGGTCTACTCATTTCGTCTCCCTTGCTATCACAGAATCATAGAGTTGGAAGGGATACCCCAGGGTCATCTAGTCCAACCTCGTGAAATGCAGGAGGTTAAACAAGTGTAGAGAGCCAGTGGCAGAGCAGTGGTTGCTAGTTAGAGAGCTGGACAAAAATCTGGGAGAGACCAGGGTTCAAATCCTGCTGCTCAGCCATGAAGCTCACTGGGTGACCTTGTGGGCCGGCTACTGCCTCTCAGCCTCACCTATCTCCCAGGGCTGTTGTTGCAAGGATAAAACAACGAGGAGGAGAATTATGGATGCCACCTTGAGCTCCTTGGAGGTAGTAAAAAAGGAAATAAATAGGTGCTGCAGGTTTTGGAACACAGCAAAACCCTGCTAATGTGTTTGACCAGGGATGATAGTTGGAAATGTTTTTAACTGGGTTTTAAAAAAAGTTTTGAAAGCTGCCCAGAGAGTTTCAAGACTCAAGGCCTCCAGGCCGAAATATTTGTTGACCAGCCCCGTTGTCCTCCATTGTTATGGGACATTGGTGGTCACAATAGAAGCCTATTGAGACAGCCACCGGTGACACTGGCTCATAAGCCAGCCTTCATCTTTGCTGAGGCCTCTGCCCCCCCATCCCTGCCCGTCTGCGTCAAGGAGAGCTAAATACAGACTGTGACCTACGAGGCAAATTGCGTCTGCTGTAGGTCGAAGCTGGGAAGGGCAGAGATAAAGCTCTCTGGCCTGTTTGTGCCCTGAAAGCCTAAAGAGGAGTGAGAAACTCAGAGAACCATAGAACTGGAGGGTAGGAAGGGCACCCCAGAAATCATCCAGCCCAACCCCCTGCAATGCAGGAACCAGCATGCAAATGGGGAGATCTGGACTTGAGACCGGGGGGGGGGGGGAATCAAAATGGAGAGAAACCACTGTGGACGGGATCTGATTCTGAGCAAGGTGACCCCAGGTCTGACTCAAAACAAGGCAAATTCATATGTGTGTCTGTGTATATGCAATTGATTGTGAACTGCTCTGCTTACTGTACCCCTTCCCTTAAAGGACCCCCAATCCCTGGATGTTGCGGTGCAGAACACGCTCTCGGGCCTCTACCCCCCGTTTGACATCACGGCCCCCACTGTCCTCAGCCAGCTCTTCCGCGTCCTGGAGGCCAAATACCACAGCGATGGGCTGTGCTGCCTGCTGGACTTCCTCATCCCTTCCAAGCGCCTTCTGGAGCACGTGCGGCAGGCGGCCTGCGTAAGTGCAAGAGGAAATGCCCGGGCTTTGGGTAGCTGCCCTTTAGAGCATCCTTCCCCAACCTGGTGCCCTCCAGGGGTCTTGGGCTGCGACTGCCATCAGTCTCTGCCGTGGGGGCTACAGTCTTAGAGTTACAGAGGTGGAAGGGACCCCACGGGTCATCTAGTCCAACCCCTGGCAATCCACCACCGTCCATTCCTCAGTCAAAGAGCTCTTACTCTCAGAAAGTTCTTCCTAATGTCGAGTCAGAATCTCCTTCCTTGTCACTTGAACCCACTGGTTCTGAATCACCAGAAAACAAACCTGTTTGACATCTGGTGGGAGGGCATTCCGCAGGGCGGGTGCCACCACCGAGAAGGCCCTCTGCCTGGTTCCCTGTAACTTGGCTTCTCGCAGCGAGGGAACCGCCAGAAGGCCCTCAGAGCTGGACATCAGGTTCTGGGCAGAATGATGTGGGTGGAGACGCTACTTCAGGTATACTGGGCCTTTGAGGCTGTTTAGGGCTTTAAAGGTCAGCACCAACACTTTGAATTGTGCCCAGAAACGTACTGGGAGCCAATGTATACTGGACTGAGGCTGAGAAAGCAAGGAGAAGTTGCATCCCATAATTATAAATAAATAAATGAATATATCCTTTATTAGGCATAGGAAACCACACATTATCAAACAGACACCGTATACAAATTGTGCAAAATACGAACTCAACCTAACAAGGTTTGTCCCAGTCAGATCTTCAAGGTTTGTCCCAGTCAGAGAAGGTTTGTCCCAGTCAGAGAAAATCAATTTGCATAAATAATACAATACAACATTACCACATCACCAATCAATTAAGAACCACTAAATCTCTTTATAATGACCCAGTCTTTCTACATGGACAGCACTCAAAAATTCAGCCACTATTAAAGTAATTTGATCATTCCTGTCCGAGTGCAGGTCCTGAACCGTTGGTAGCATAGAACTGAGCCTATTGTGTTGTAAGGCCTCTAATAATTGTCTTCTGGCATAAATGCCAAAATCACAAGAAAAGAAAATATGAAAAGAATATAATATATTCTCCCTCTCTTTCCTCCTTTTTTGTGCCCGTCTGCAGGCTCCTTACTCCGGCTGTGTCTTCCTCCACGAAGGCTGGCCCCTCTGCCTCCGCGAGAAAGTGGTCGTCCACCTTGGACCCCTCAACCCCCTCCTTCTTCGCCCGGGGGACTTCTACCTGCAAGCGGAGCCCTGTGGGGAGCAGTCGGCTTGCCTGGTGGTCAAGTGCCTCTCCAGGGACCTCACCACCGTAGAGAAGATCTCCGTCCCCGAAGCGTCCTGCTCCTTGCTGTTCACCAAAGAGTGGCTGGAGGAGGTCAACCGAGACCTGGACTGGCCAACGCTCCACACCTGCTTGGTGGCCACTGGGAATGGGATTGTCCCCCTCCCGTGGAATAAAATAGCCGTCCCGGAATTTGTTGGGGTGCCCAAAACGGAAGGTTTGGTGGAGCAAGAGTCCTCAACCCACCTAGCAAATCTCCTGCGTCCGGACTGCAGTCCCGACTCAGGGAGCTTGCAGT
The DNA here is from genome assembly GCA_034642415.1 of Podarcis siculus. NCBI lineage: Eukaryota > Metazoa > Chordata > Lepidosauria > Squamata > Lacertidae > Podarcis > Podarcis siculus. Next base: position 904,804 of record JAXCMG010000097.1, on the reverse strand, counting down.
CCTCTCCGGTTAAGTATCCTGGCCTCATCAAAGTTGCAGAAGGAACCTGGAAGAAATCCGCTCTGTTTGCTTTGCCAAGTCTGTGCGACATCATTGGTGACAACCTGGAAGGCGAATACGTGAATCTCCTGGGGTTTTCCGAAGAAGGGAAGCAGGATAATTCTCCTCCCGCCAAGGCAACAGGGTCAGCCAGTGGAGAGCAGCTGCACAGAGATGCAGTGTCACCCAAGGTGGAGAAGGACCTCTTTTTGGTGAACGGGGATGATGGGGAGATGGCGGGGGGCTGGAGCTGCGGGAAGGGGCAAAACTCAGAGGAAGGGCCCTGCACACCTTGCCTGAGGCGGCGGCTGGGCCAAGACGCCAAGGTTCATGAGCCGAGGTGCAGGTACCGTGAGTCATATGTGGCGGCCCTCAAGAACCCGGTCAGCTTCAGCTCGGGGTTGATGGCAGCTATTTTGGAAGAGATGGATACGTCGAAGCAGGGCTCCTCTTCCCCCTCAGAAAGCACAGGCGTGCGGCCTCTGGAGGGATCGGGCCAGGGGGCTCCCCAAATCCTCTCTGAGCAGCCAAACAAGATTGAGAAAGCGGAGGACGACTCTTCCAAGCCAGGCCACTCCAGACTCCCGAAGCCTCCGGCCGACTGTCCGGCTGCCAGCAATAAATTCTCATTCCTGAAAGGCCACCGTCAGCTGGGCTCCTCGGCGGGTGGCCTGCCAGGGGCGGAGAAGGCTGGGAAGGGCCAGGAGGGGCACCGGAAAAGGACGTCGGCCGTGTGCTCTCCCCGCACGGCCAGGGCAAAGGCGGCAGCTGGGAAAGGTGAGAGTGGGAATAAAGGGAAGGGTTGGGAGGAAGCCATGCAAAAGCATGCTCAGAGGCCTGCGGGGGGACGGGCACACTGAAGTCCGCATGGTACGCTGGCATCGCTGGCTCAGGGTTATGTGCAAAAGGTTGCAGCATTGGGGGCTTTTCTGCCTGGAGAAAAGGAGAACGACACAGTTATGCATGGCTTGGAGAAAGGGGACGAAGTAAAGTTTTTCTCCTTCTTTCATGGTACTCGTGGGCATCCACTGTAGCCACCAATTTGGAACACACACACACACACCTGTATATATGTGCACTGCCAATCTGACTGGGTTCCCCCAGCCACTCTGGGAGGCTTTCAACAAATTAAAACACAATCTGAAGAGACTGCCTTCCTGTTCAAATGGTTATTATTATTATTATTATTATTATTATTATTATTATTATTATTATTATTATTATTTCATTAGTTATACCCCACCCATCTGACTGGGTTTCCCCAGCTACTCTGAGCAGCTTACAACATATCTAAAAACATTTTTTTAAATCAATCCTTTAAAATTTCCTTAAAATGGGCTGCATTCACAAATCTTCTAAAAGTCAGATAGTTGTTTATTTCTTGACATATGATGGGAGGGCGTTCCACAGGGTGGGTGCCACCACCAAGAAGGCCCTCTGCCTGGTTCCCTGTAGCTTTGCTTCTTGCAATGAGGGAACCACCAGTGCTGGACCTCAGTGTCCGGGCAGAACGATGGGGGTGGAGACGCTCCTTCAGGTATACTGGATTGAGGCTGTTTAGGGCTTTAAAGGTCAGCACCAACACTTTGAATTGTGCCTGGAAATGTACTGGGAGCCAACGTAGGTCTTTCAGGACAGTGGTATATGGTCTTGGCGGCCGCTCCCAGTCACCAGTCTAGCTGCCACATTCTGGATTAGTTGTAGTTTCCGGGTCACCTTCAAAGGTAGCCCCACATAGAGCGCATGGCAGTAGTCCAAGCGGGAGATAACCAGAGCATGCACCACTCTGGCGAGACAGTCTGTGGGCAGTGAGGGTCTCATCCTGCGTACCAGATGAAGCTGGTAAACAGCTGCCCTGGACACAGAATTGACCTGCGCCTCCATGGACAGCTGTGAGTCCAAAATGACTCCCAGGCTGCGCACCTGGTCCTTCAGGGGCACAGTTACCCCATTCAGGACCAGGGAGTCCTCCACACCCGCCCGCCTCCTGTCCCCCAAGAACAGTACTTCTGTCTTGTCAGGATTCAACCTCAATCTGTTAGCCGCCATCCATCCTCCAACCACCTCCAGACACTCACATAGGACCTTCACCGCCTTCCCTGGTTCTGATTTGAAAGAGAGGTAGAGCTGGGTGTCATCCGCATACTGATGAACACCCAGCCCAAACCCCTGATGATCCCCTTAAAAGAGGATCAGACAAATTCATGAAGGAGGGAAGGGCTGTTGATGGCTCTGCTTCTGAATGCACAAGAGCCCTCTCCCCAGCCTTCTCTCTTCCAGCAGCTGGGATTCAGGAGCACTGCTGCCTCCGACTGTGGACTAGACAGGCCTTTGGTCTGATCCAATATATGTCTCTCCCCTGATCTACCTATGGGACACCTGCTCTCTGCATTTCTCCTGCTCTGGAGGGTAGGACTCGAACCAATGGCTTCAAGTTACAAGAAAGGAGATTCCGACTAAACATTTGGGAAAATGTTCTGACAGTAAGAGCTGTTTGACAGTGGAACAGACTCCTACTAGAAGTGGTGGACTCTCCTTCCTTGGAGGTTTTTAAGCAGAAGTTGGATGGCCATCGGTCTATGGATGCTTTAACAGAGATTCCTGCATTGCAGGGGGTTGGACTAGATGACCCTTAGATCCCTTCCCAGTCTAGATTCTCCGATTTCAGGGCACACTGTGACCTGATTTGTGGGGTCTTCTTGGGTAGTCCTGATTTGTGATGGGTGTGTGGGTGTGTCAGCATAGATCACGGCATTTGGGGACACCCCATCTCTGCCACTTTCATGTCTTTCTCCTGGCCAGGTGACGTTGTGCTTTCAGAACTTCCAGCTCCCAAGAACGTGGAGAGTGTCGCCATTCCTACATCCCCCGCAGATGTCCTGCTCAGAGAATCGCCTCCTCCGGGATCTGGCCCACAGGATCTGGCCCAGTGGGAGACGCTCAGTCCAGAGCTTTTATCTTCTGGGATTGTATGTCTGCCAGGTACTGCAATAGTGCTGTCACCGTCTTCACATGCAGTCGACCTCTTGCACAGCTCCCATTTGTACCAAAGACCGCAACGTGCCACTTTAAAAACTAACACATCTCATGGTGATCTGGGCTTGGGGGGAACCACAGCTCACTTTGTGCTGCAGCAGACTAACGCACCCCACTTCAGGAAACTGTTGCATTGGTCTGGAAAGCCTTGTACCTGAGAGCTTTCTGGTGGCTCCTGCCCCGAGGCTGCAGCCTTTCTAGCTATCCCCCCCCCCAAAAGCAGACCATAATAAATAAATCCACATTTATATTTTTCTTCTGTTGAATAAAATAATGGGTGCCGTTAGACCAGGAGGGTTTCAAAAAGCAGGTATGGGAATGTGAGAGCCAGTGGGGGTTGCAGTCTTGGGAGAGTCCTGGGTTCAAATCCTCCCACTCAGCCACAAAGCTCACTGGGTTTGACTTTGGGGGCAGCCACTGCCTCTCGGCATGACCCACCTCGCAGGGTTCTTGTGAGGATAAAATGGGGGATACCAAAGTACACCACATTGAACACCTTGGAGGAAAGCTGGGATATCAGTGAACTAAGTCTCTCTCTCTCTCTCTCTTGGCATCTTATCACATTTATGGCTGCATTGACTTCTCTTTGGCTCCAGGAAACGTGGATAAGCTTGGCAGACCCATCGTCCAGATCTGCAGCGGTGGCCCAGCGTGGCAAGCCCCGTGGTGTTCAGCCAGAGAAGTGGCACGACTTCTCCTCTTCCTTTGCACCATGTCTAGGTCAGTACCCCTCCTTCAGCGGCCTGCCAGCCGCCTGGGCCTCCCTTGTCAGTTCCTGTGACGGTCAGTGAGAACGATGCTCAGGTCTCTTTCCTGCAATCGTAGACAAATAACATCATAGAAGCGTCACGTTGGAAGGAGCCCCCAGGCTCACCTGCTCTGGTTGTCAGATACGATCAAAGGCTTGAGGGCATGGATGCAGATGTGAGTGGTTTGGCGGCGAGCGTTGCTGTGCTGGTCCCGGGGGTTACCCGAGAGGCAAGGTCCAAGTCCAGTCCGTGGTCAAAGGTGCAGCATGGAGGCAGTCCGTAGTAGCTGAAGCTGGGTGCAGGGCAGGGAGTCAGGCGAAGTCAGGAACAGGCATGCAAGCAGGGAGCCAGGGCGGGTCAGGAGCTCAGGCAGGAAATAATAATAATAATAATAATAATAATAATAATAATAATAATAATAATTATTATTATTATTATTATTATTATTTATTTATACCCCACCCATCTGGCTGGGATTCCCCAGCCACTCTGGGCGGCTTCCAACAAAACACTAAAATACAATAAGCAACACAGGTTTCAGGCAGGATCTAGCAACCAACAATGTTGCTCCTGCAACTTGGGACTGGGGCTGGCCGGCTTTTATCTGTCCCGAGGCATAGGGCGGCCCCGATCCTCAGGTGACTCGCCTCTCCTGGCCTGGAGGCAGGCACTCCTCCTGCGGGAACTTAGTTCCCTCCGCCTCTCTGCCCTGAGCCTCTGCAGCTCAGGAGAGGCTGGAGGGTTACTGGACCCAGAGGCAACCTCAGCTTCCTCTGACGGGGCTGAGAGTGGAGCACCTGCAGGCAATGGGTCCTCCATCACCTCAGGAGCCAGAGCAGGCTCAGCTGACGCCTGCACCTGAGGACCCAGCACAGGTGAGGACCCTTCAGGCTCATGCCCCAGCCCCGGCTCAGCTGGTTCTGGAGGTGGGGACTCCTGTGCAGGCTGGGATCCCTCAGGTTCAGCCTCCGAGTCCGAATCCCAGGCCATCACAGTTGCTCAGTTGGCGGTTGGGCATCAGGGCCAAACGCTGGGTATCCCATGATAAAAAGGATAGGGGGGGCAGGGCCGAAGGCACTCCCCCAGACGGCGGTCCCTGCAGGGGTCACCCTATTTTAGTCTCAGGAACCCCCGCCTGGATTGACCTACGCTTCACTTCCGATGGGCGGGCCAGAAGTATTTAGATTGTCCCATGCCCAAGCCAAACCTCTGTATTCAATAAAGTTATGGCCCATTTTGACCCCCAAAACCAGCCTCATTGGTCTCTTATTTAGATGGGTTGGGGCAGGTTGGATTTGATTTAAATCAAATTGATTTAAATCACTAGTCAGTAAGACTTGATTTAAATCATTTTTTTACAGAAAGACTCATTCTTGCTGGTATCATCTTAATATTGACAACAAGAGGAAGGTTTATTTTTGGAATAATAAATTTTCAGAGTATTTCTGCAGTTATATCAAATATTACTGATTTGGTTATACTATTAGAAATACATAGATAATTATGAAATTATTGCGAGGTTTAATAAGTCAACTATTTATATTTGGACAACTTTTCTGCTGTACTTTATTGGAAGGAGAAGAATAATCATTTCCTTAATAACAATTTAACTAAAAGAATAACATTATAGCATATGTATCCATGTTTGTTAACTGATGTGGATAAACAATTTTTTAAATAAAAAACCCCCTTAGACTCAAACTTATTAGTTTAGCACACGTAAAAATCTTAAAATAAATCTTTCTTTCCTGATGAATAGCCTTTGGACTATAATGTAACTTAAATAGAAAACTATCTTTAGAAAGATTTTTCCTCCAAAAGCATTTTATTTTAAAAATCCTATTTAAATAATTTAAAAAATCATTGATTTTTATCTACCCTGGGTTGGGGTATGGGGTGCCTGGTGCCTGGTCCCACAACTCCCTGGCAATGCAGGAATCGCAAGGGCCGCCTCAGAGAGAGCCCCTGGCCCTCCAGATTTCAATCATAGAATTGTAGAGTTGCCCACCGCAGGCCCAGGGCCAGATTTAGGTTTGATGTGGCCCTCATCTCCTGAAGGTAATGGGGCCCTTTATATGTCCAGCTGTCCTTTGTCAACAACAAATTGCTGCTTTTTTGTGTGTGTTGAATATATGCTATATGGTAATTTATGGACCTAATAGGTATCTAAAGCCATTTGCACATAACAAAATATGTATTTTATCAAAGTAATTGTTGAACTGAAATACAATTAAGAAGTATATTAATAGTGAAATAATTATTTAGTTCTAATTTAAAATGATTTTTATTCATAACAAACTTAATAATGCAAACACATTGGCATTTGGCAACAGCAAAAGTTCCATTAGAAACACAATTTACAAAGACTCATCATCTAGTCTCTAGAAACTTGCTATAACATGAAATAATAATAGGTGTAAATATATGATGCAAACTACTAATAATTATAAATAGCAGAATGTGGGGACCCTGTATATATAGAAAGAAGCAAACCAGTGATATTTGAGGGAGCAGGCTAGCAGGCGGGGCCCATTACTTACATCATAGGAGCCTACACAACACAAAACACTGTTGCTGTACGTAGGTTTTATTTTATTGGTTTTTTTTATCTTATATTTTAGAAATGTACATCCAGTTGTTTTTTTCCTTTATTTTTTTGGGGGCCCCCAAGAGAGTGGGGCCCTAAGCTAGAGCTTGTTGAGCTTATACGTAAATTCGGCACTGCTCAGGCAGCAAAATAGAGATGGGGTCTGGCCCACTCCTTGGAAAAAAATTTTTTTGGGGGGTGGCCCCCTTGGCTCCCCCTCCATAGCGGCAGAATGTGCAACAATGTCTATCCTCCTGCAGCATCTCATGTAAGGACTCAGACTTGTCTTTGAGTTTGCTTCTCCCACCACGGAGTAAAAACCATCCTTTCCTCCAGACTCAGTTTGTCTGCATCTCTTTCTATCCTGCAGGAAGCAGTCGAAGGACACGGGGCTGGCGCTTGTCATCGATGCCAGAAAGGAGATGCCCCCGCCCGCCCTCTCTGCCGCCCTCGGATCCGTCCAGGTAATCTCAGG